>BMAO01015834.1:0-125132 GCA_019973975.1 Trichonephila clavata
TCGTGATCAGTGTCGGATTTTACATAAGAATATTGAGTTTTGTTGGAATAGGAGTTGGAAATTTTTTCGGTATTCTTGACGTCTCCCGATCCAAATATGGAAAAATGTGAAAAATTATAATTGCAATAACTTTTGATCTAATTGGAATTTTGAAAAGCGCTACATGTATTCCTGATCAGTGTTGGATTTTGCATAAGAATATTGAGTTTCGTTGCAATAGGAGTTGGAAATGTTTTCGGTATTTATGACATATCCATATCTAAATATGAAAAAAATGTGAAAAATTATAATTGTAATAACCTTTGATCTAATTGGTATTTTGAAATGTGCTACATGTATTCGTGATCAGTGTCGGATTTTACATAAGAATATTGAATTTGGTTGGAATAGGAGTTGGAAATTTTTTCGGTATTCATGACGTCTCCCGAGCCAAATATCGAAAAAATGTAAAAAATTATAATTACAGTAACTTTTGATCTAATCAGAATTTTGAAAAGCGCTACATGTATTCTTGATCAGTGTCGGATTTTACATAAGAATATTGAATTTGGTTGGAATAGGAGTTGGAAATTTTTTCGGTATTCATGACGTCTCCCGATCCAAATATGTAAAAATGTGAAATTTTTTTATTGCAATACCTTTGATCCAATTGGAATTTGAAAAGCGCTACTTGTATTCGTGATCAGCGTTGAATTTTACATAAGTATATTGAGTTTGGTTGGAATAGGACTTTGAAATTTTTTTGGTATTCATGACGTCTCCAGAGCCAAAAATGGAAAAAATGTGAAAAATTATAATTGCAATAACTTTTGATCTAATAGGAATTTTGAAAAGTGCTACTTGTATTCGTGATCAGTGTCGGATTTTACATAAGAATATTGAGTTTGGTTGGAATAGGAGTTGGAAATTTTTTCGGTATTCATGACGTCTCCCGAGCCAAATATGAAAAAAATGGGAAAAATCATAATTGCAATACCTTTTAATCTAATTAATACAAGTGCTGGCTTTTATAAGGGCCGTACAAGAAACTTACACTGTGTGCAGGTTGCCCTCCTCTGGACTGTAGAATACTTGTAGTCTGGGAAACGTCAAAAAGGTCATAGGATATCTCATAATATTATGAGGGACGCCTTTTTTCCTCGGTCAAATGCATTAATTCGATAAAGCATTGGCGAAACAAGTCGTTAGCAAACGCCTGAAGAAATATTCAACCGTATAAAATTCTGAAAGTGTTACTGTTGCATGATTTTGTACAGGAACTGACCTATTGATCACGTCCCTTATAAGTTCTTACTGCATTTTCTGTGATGGGTGTTAATGGCTGGAATTCTCAGCAAATTCTTAACTTTGGCAATCGAAGAATGTTGAATTCTTTAACTATTTTCGAAATGGAAAACAATTTGCCGGAAACAATACCAGTACTTAAAATTCGCATTTCTAATTTGCTCGCGTTAGTAACATCAGATTTGCTTCAGAAGGTATGGCGTCAAATGGACTACCTCTTAGAAGTTTTCACGTGTTACGAAAGGCAATCACATAGAACATTTATAATGTATATAAACACAATTTTTATCTTCTTTTGTATCACCTCTTGGCAATTTTTATAGCCGTTCCTTTCACTATAATGGCGATTCAAGATTCAATGGGAACTTGGCGAAATCTGGGCAATACAGCCAAGTTGCCATTATTTTTGGCGACTTGGTGACCATTTTGGGGACAATTTTTGGCGAGATCGTGACCCTATGAATTCTTCTAGAAATTAGTGGAGAAATCCATTAATTTCACGATCTATGACGCGAGCGGATCTTTCTCGAAGGATCCACGATGCCTATAAATAAGGATACGCTCACCGAAACTAAATCAGTATTTTTTCGACTAGCGTTTAGTAATCTTGCCTTGACCGTTGAAGAGTCAACAATCAATTAGTGATTACTTCGGCTGTTGATAAAGCAGGTGCTTGTGAATAATCTTTTACATACTTGTATTTTAGACTCTGATAGCTGTGTCTGAGAGCCGTAGAAGTCTGAGATTTATCAGAGAATTTGAGCACTGTATCCTGTATTCCAATGATTGTTTTTCGACAATAAATTTCCATTACTTCTGAAGAACTGTCTTGCTCTTTGAGACGGATTTGAGTAAAATCCTCGAACCCCGATCTACACAACAATATATATAAATACATAGTCTTTATAGTTGCTATAATCATTTTGAATCCAGCAGTATATGTTGAACTGATCGATTTGGGTTTATTTATTGATGAATGGGTTAAAATGCAGAAATAAGCCTTAATACCAACGTTAAGACAACCTGTAAAACGAAATTAAAAAAATAGTCAAAAATAACTGAGGAATATGTTGTGCGATGCAGCAGCTTTTATAACTAAAAGAAAAGTTAGTAAACGTTGAGCAATTATTTTTAGTATTGTTTCTTTATCTTTGATTCCTCTGCAAGAGAAGTCATTTGATGGGAAATGTGAAAATGATAACATCTTATTTTTATACTTGTTTCCTTTCTGTATATTTCAAAGTGTTTTTATGTCTGCAGTTTCGCTCAGCCAATTAAGCACGTTCGGCTTAATTATATCCGTGGGCCACATTAATAAATTCACAGTGATCCATTGGCCACATTAATAAATACAAAGTGATCCGCAGGCCACATTAATAAATTCAAAGTGATCCGTAGCTTCATTAATAAATACAAAGTTATCCATAGGCCACATTAATAAATACAAAGTGATCCGCGGGCCACATTAATAAATTCAGGGATCCATGGCCTCATTAATAAATACAAAGTTATCCGTGGGCCACATTAATAAATTCACAGTGATCCGTTGGCCACATTAATAAATACAAAGTGATCCGCGGGCCACATTAATAAATTCAGTTATCCGTGGCCTCATTAATAAATACAAAGTTATCCGTGTGCCACATTAATAAATTCACAGTGATCCGTGGCCTCATTAATAAATACAAAGTTTTCCATGGGCCATATTAATAAATTCACAGTGATCCGTTGGCCCCATTAATAAATTCACAGTGATCCGTGGCCTCATTAATAAATACAAAGTTATCTGTGGGCCACATGAATAAATTCACAGTGATCCGTGGCATCATTAATAAATACACAGTGATCCGTTGGCCACATTAATAAATACAAAGTGATCCGCGGGCCACATTAATAAATACAAAGTGATCCGCGTGCCACATTAATAAATTCACAGTGATCCGTGGCCTAATTAATAAATACCAAGTGAACCGCGGGCCACATTAATAAATTCACAGTGATCCGTGGCCTCATTTATAAATACAAAGTTATCCGTGGGTCGCATTAATAAATTCAGTGATCCGTTGGCTACATTAATAAATACAAAGTGATCCGCGGGCCACATTAATAAATTCACAGTGATCCGTGGACCACATTAATAAATTCACAGTGATCTGCGGAACACATTAATAAATTCAAAGTGATCCTTGGGACTGTCAATAATATACTAACCAGAAAATTTATATAAAAAAGGGAGCTTTGTTTTATAAGACTACACCCGATTCTAAGGAAAGAGGTGGTATTTACATACTTGTATTTATCTATCAGCTTCTGAAAAGTTAAATGGAAGTCGAATTAAAATACTTTGAACCGACCTGTTAAAGCTAAGAGTCTACCTTTCTTCCGAAAATTTGTGAGATTTTATGCATAGTCAGGTTCTTTTATATCTAAAATTATTTAAAATACAGTGAAGTTTTTGAAAAATTCATCATTTTCAGGAAATTTGGTCTCAAGTGGATATTAAACACACCAATGAAATGTTTATATATCAAAAATAACAGAAGAAATATAGCGTTTTTTACGTCAAAAAGCAGACAAGTCAATTTTTCTTTGAAATTGTCTCAAATTCAAATAAGGGGCCATTAAAATGCCATCAGCGGGTCATTCATGGTCCGCGGGCCACGGGTTGAAGACCCCTGTTTTAAAAGGTCAAAATGTTTGGGAATATCAATTATCTACATGGAAAGTTTTATAAAAAAAGTAGCAATTTTAAGGAAACTATTTTACAATTAGTTAAATTTGTTTTTTTTAGCTACAAACTTTTACACAGAATTTAGTTGCTCGCAGCAAGCAGATTTCTTGATAAATTTATTAAAAACGTGTTAGAAGCAACGGAGAGACTGTTGATAACGGTCGTAATGCTTAGCCTCTGTTAAATGATGAAATGGACATCTGACCTAGCACCTTAGTGTTCAACCTTCCCCATTTGGTTCAATTTAACTATATTTTCAATATCCAGCGGGTATGTTTATTTAATTTCTTTTACACAACTTTTGGGATTGTCGCATCAAATAAAAGTGGACTCTTTGTAGTCCATTATTCAAACGATTGTTTTTGTATGGGATATGCACATAAATAAATTTAAAATAATAATAACAATGAACGGCATCATATATTGAAATCGCGATTACTTACGATTTTATTTACGAACTAAGAGATATTTAATGTTTATCAATTTAATAAAATATCTTAATTATATTTCTGCTATTTTATAAATTAAAAAAAAATATTTTCTTTTAAACTAAAAACATTGTATTTATATTTTTAAGGTATAATTTCTGTAGGAAGATCTGAATAGATATACACCTTTTAAATGTGATATGCAATTTGTTTTTTTCTCCTTATAATATAAATATTTATTATTACTGAATATAATCCAACCTTCTGATAAATTCTTATGCAATTGCATATTTGACAATGTTTATACGACTTTTTTTTCTTTTCAAATTATTTAAGTTAAACTAAGGAAGTGGAAGTCGTGTTCCCAACCGATTGTGATTTGATTTGTGGTACAGTTGAGAAGATATTGGCTTGTAGAGCAATATTTCTGATGGAACTGGCGTGGCTCGCAAATGTTCGTGAACGCTGATTCGAGTTTTCAAAGAATGATTCAGCAATTGGATTGTGTTTTAAAATTTATTGGATGACCGTGCTATGTGTAAGCTGTTCCAAGAAGGAAGCTACTGCAATAACTCTTGCAGAAGAGTACATCAAAACAGTGGTGGTGGGTATCAGCCAACGGATAACATTCGTGGTAAAAAAAATAGTTACAATTACAGTTACAGACTGAACAGAAACTTCTTCTAAGAAATTAATCGTTTTCAAGATTTTGACAAATTAAAGACCCAAATTTGTGTATTTACTAAAAATAGAAATAAATGAAATGATGGGGTATCACAAAATGCAAAACGAACGGAAACATTATTCAGTTTGAAGAACCATTTATCATCAGACATTTAGAATAATGGGTGAACCATGTGTAATATCAATGCTTAAGTAGTGTCTAGCTACTGTTGGCGGGAGATTATGGAAGTTTGGCGCTATTTAGCGCGTCTTAGGCGGTGTGTTACTGTTTTTTTGGGAGAAGGGTATTGACCCTCGAACGGGACGGCCAGGGAAGAGAGAGTCCCTCGTTTTAGGAGCGCGGTGGATTGCGCTTGTGTTTTGCTGTATTGGAATAAATAGAATCCTGTTCTGTTGATAAGACGCGCTGTGTCGTAAAGTAAAAAGAAAATAATAAAGTTCTCTAAGCTCTTAGCCAGGGAAAACTATAGCAATACTTATGGATCACGTTTCAGGTGCGATGCTTTAATGTTGTTGGAACGCATTCCTGTGACATGCGAAGTCGTCCCCAGTCATAGGGGGTGTGTCGATCAGCAATGTGATTGCTGACAAAACACTCATTGCCAAATCCCTTTCTGGTTTCTTGTCCCATTTTGGGGAGCCACTGGCTGCTTAAGAAGCAAATAATGAGAAAAAAGAAATCAGTCAATGATTATTCAGCACTGAGAAAACGTGAATAAAAAATTGAATTTTTAGGATCTGGGGACATTTAAATTCATCTGTCCATATCTTAAATAGAGCCTATTTTTGACGCCCAGCTTCCGCTTTTAGAATATTTGCTTTACACGCTAACACCTTTTGAATGGTGCAATGTTTGTCAAAATCGTTGGGGATTATCTTTTGTATTTCATTAACACAGATGGAAATTTTCTCAAGCTAGTATTTTATAAATATAGGGTTGCTAACACTTTAATTCACTATCATCCAGTAACGAATGCTTACGAGTAAAATGGACAAAATGTTTATCCATCACAAGTGGAATATCGATAAATAATACGAGTTCTAATGTTGCAGGAAAACCTCTCTGATCTTAAAAGGTTGCATTCACACGAATTCTGAAAAAGGGGAGATACAAAATTACAAATGCATGAGTGGTTAAGAACATTTTTAAAATATACTCTTCAATATAACACTCAGAATGCAATTCGAGAGTAAGAAATTTGTTGCATAAAATAAATATTACGCTGGACATCATATATTTTATACACGCGTATCTGAAATCAAATACAGTCGACTCTCGATAGTTTGAAGTTGGAGGGATCAAAGAAAAACTTCGAATTATCAAGAGAATAAGAAAAAATTCCCAAAATACCCAAAGAGAAATTTTTTTCTAACACATTTAAATTTGAAACTATATAATAAAACATCAATTGTACATATATATAAAACTAATTTAATGTATTTTTAAAAAGTACATATTATACACAGTGTAAATATTTTACAGAAGTTAAAAGTCCTGAATTAAAAGAATACATTTAATACATTATTTCACAATCCTATGCATCTCTTGTTTACAATAGTGGACCATCCTTTCTGAACACACGTGTAGCAAGGTCACACGTTAAACGAAAGATATGGACGTGCTAACAACAGGTGCGGTTGGTCTATTGTCCACTTAAAGGAAGAAAAACAATAAAAGTGTCATTTCACCTGAGGAACCTGAAATTACTAAGAAGAGGTAGCAGACAGATGGTCATCAAAGGGAATACGTTACAGTGGAGACAAGCAGAGGCAACACAACACCAAACTTGTAATCTCTAACCTGTTTATTACAGGACTGTACATGATAGTGAGCATTCGAATTGTCGAGAGTTTTATAAGATAACTTTGAATTATCGCGTGTTGTAGTCTGGTCAGCCATAGATTTTACTTCGAAATATTGAGTGTATCAAAACGTATTGTTTTAGTTCGAAATATCACGAGTTTTTCAAGGGACCGAGCGTACACTTCGAATTATCGAGAGTCGACTGCATCTTACATAATACATAAACAGTATAGGAAATACATAATATAGGACTGCATCTTACATAAACATAAACAGTAAGGAATAATACATAAACAGTATAGTATCATCTGAACAGATATTCATTTTTCATTTAATCAGGGAAAATGTATATTATCTGCTATGAAAATTCATTTCATTTTTGTCAACAGCTTTATAATAGACTTTTTTTTTGGAAGTCCAGAAATGTGAAGCAGTTCTGGACGAAATGTATGAACGAATGTATTACACATCTGAAGAAAATCAAGAACTGTCAGTGAGTTAGAAAGAGGATTTGTTTGAAGAGTCCAACACGTGATCCGGAATCTGATCGTGCTGAATGTAACACTTAGTGAATATAGGACGGAAGATGTTCATTCAAAAAAATCTGGAAAATATTTACTCTCTCTTGGCTTCTACCCATTCAAAGACCGGGGCACCAGCAGGATCTCCTGAATAAGTTATTACCTGCAATTCGTTCAAAAAGTGTTTTTAATCTGCAATTGTAGAGCTACTGTAGAAAACCTTTACTACCAAATACAAATGAAAACTTTAATGCACCCAAAAATAACCAAATACTTAACAGTTATTTCTTCTGAATTACTTTCTCTGCTTGCAAAAAAAATATCTATCTAATCTAGTAAATACGAAAAGGAGTTGTAGAGAGAGAAAAAAAAACAAAAGGACATAAATCATCCACTGTCTTATCAAATTCAGCACTGAGCTGTGACTAATGGATTTTTCACGATTATTTTTAAATTATTTTATTGAAAACCTGACGTATTTTAACACTTTTTATCAACGAATCCTACCTGTACAATTTTATTTTGAGCCTTCATGTGATTTTTTTAAGATTCTGGATGCTTTGGGAAGTCTTAAATGACTGAAATAATCAAAACGCAATCATAATCCAATCGTATCTCCACCTACATTTTATGGGCTTAAAATTCCCTTTTCATGTATTTCAGCTCTGTAACTTCCTTTTAATTTATCTATAATTGTTTGTGGTAAAGTTTTACAGCATTTTACATTTCATGATATCCTTTTTTTTTTATTCTTGCTATCTATGTTTTAGTCTCGTGATCCTTTTTTTTTTACTTTAAACGCATTTTTCTTTCTTTTAAGTTTTAAGTTTATAATTAATTAGGTGCTTGTATTTTATTGCGACTCCTTTGAAAATATTTGGCGATTTTTTGTGGATTGTTTTGAACTTTAGAAAATGGAAAAATTGCTTCTTACATGAATGTTTTTTTCAACCAACATAATTTACTTCTTCTTCTTAACCAACGCCCACCCTTTGCTGTTGGCCCATTAGGTGATGCACTGACCAGTGGAGATGGACCGCCTTGAAAATACTGTCTTGATAGTTTTTACTTTGGTATAGAGCAGAGCAAGTCCATAGGTATTCAGCGTTCATAGAACCGTACCCTCAAAGCTGGAACTCTGGTGATGGTAGGATATTGATGCGGTGAAGGTGTGTGGCAAGATTATCGTGTCCTTTCCTCATCCTGAAAGCTGCTGCACTAACTACAAGGGGTAGGTTGTGATGTAGGGGGCCTCTGGAAACGAGGCTCTCTCACTTCTTGTCCAAAGAGAGCCTCTGCAGCTGCTGACAGTTCCATCTTTCAACTGCTGATTGTATCCGGGACTTGACAGAATGGAGTGTGCTTGGTTGTTTGGGCTGGGAGAGAGCTGTCCCCTGCTTTGTTAGCCTGTCAGTCACTTAATTACCGCTGATATTAATATGGCTCGGGATCCATTGGAACGTTGTCCACATAATTAACATAATTTAAATTTCATAATTTTCAATCTTTAAAAAAATAAAGTTTTTAAGGAAAAAATAATGTAAATTTCATCACAATTGATTTATGACTATATTCAAACCAACATTGCTTTTTTTTTTAAAGTAAATAAAATATTTTTCGTGCGTTATAAGAATCACAAAGGATTTGTAGAGCAAAAGTTAGAGAATCAAAACAATTAGGTTCCGAAATCAAATGAGTAAAATTACAAAATTAAATCAGTAAAGCTACAAAATTAAATCAGTAAAGTTACAAAACTAAATCAATGAAGTTACAGAATCAAATCAATGGAGTTATAATAACAGATCAATCAATGATCACACACACCCACACATGTCCCTTTGTTAACAAACGTTCGTTTAGTCCAGTGGTGGGCAATCAGCAGTCCACGAAATTTTTTTTTTTTGGCTTGCCAAGACAATCTGAAAACCAAATAGACAAAAAAATGTTCTCTATGTTTGGTTCAACAAATATTTGTGAGCAAAGTTTTTTATACGAAAATCAAGATGAGTAAATATAAATGCAAGTTAGCTGTCATTAACTTGCAGATGTCTTTAACTTGTGATGAGAATTTCAATAAGCAGTCTCATTCCAGCTTTCAAAAAAAAAAATTGTAGAAATTATAAAAGGGTACATTTACATCCTTTTAAACTGATTCTAAAATTAAATACGCGTGTAGCTGTAAATATGAAATGAGCACAGTAAATAAATTGAACAAAACTACGACGTTTTTATTTAATTTATTGATGTCAATATTTAATATCTTTCCTGAGATGCAAAGTTAACTAAGGAATGCTGTCCTTTTAAAAAAAGGACCTCCGATATTCTCCCCTTCCACAAAGGGGCTCTCGAGCCAAAATATTTGCTCACCCCCTGGATTAGTCAAATTATAAGTTTCTGCATCGTTAACAGAAAATTGTTAAATCATATCAACATCCAAATGAAACGCTACGTCTTTCATTGTCTTTTCGTTGCCTTTTTTCGCGCTTTTTAATTGATTAAACCCTTGCGTACCATGTAACTACTCTAGTGGGTATATGCTATGTATAGAACAAAATCCCATTATAGCCTCATGGGGGAGTGAGCGAATATTAACATCACGCTGTTTTACCTACAAAAGAGATTTTGGCGACGGACCTCGTAATTTTGAACCATGGTCAAGTGACGAGGGCGACACCTGAGCTGGCACCTCACTCTCCAAAGTACCACGCTACACCATCAGGAGGACGTTTGAGCTCTCGACTGACTTAACGTTCATTGATCCCATACATGGTGGGTCTTCACTGGGCTCGAACTCATGACACGCCAGCCACGAGTCCGATACCTTGACCACTTGGCTACCGCGGCCACCAAACCTTATGTGGATTCCAGCACAGAAAACATTTTAGGGTAGATTTTCTTTTATTGAGATTGTGTAAAATTACAAAATTTAAGTTACAAAATGTCTGTGTCACAAATCTAAAAAAAAGGGAAAATTATGATCAAAATTACATTTTTTTGTGAAATTACTCGAAATGTTCGTAGGAACAAAAAGCTTTACTACATGCGCTACATAAGTGTATTGTAATTTTTGTTCCATTTCTTCATCTTCTTCATCACAAATAGATAAATCCGTATCAGAGTCACTGTCACATTCATCGGTTTCTGGCAATATTCTCATTCAATATCACTTCCGTTGAATACCAACGAGGATGGCATATTGGCAAGAAAAATTCAAAATAAACATAGTAACAAACTTTAGAAATCAAAACGAAACACGAAGGAACGTGCGACTTAGTCAGCGTCAAAAGGAAAAAGGAAATTCAAGTCGTAACGTATATAAAGGTCAGTATTCCCAGAAATTCCAGATTTCTGGAGATACCAGAAAGCGTAGTCTGTTACGCAAGGGGTTAAATCTTCGAGATACAATTTTTCGGAATACTAATTATTAAATTTTCCTGTCTGAGAAAAACATAAGATGTTTTCGATTCAGAGAATATTAATTCTTCATATTGAAGACACGAAATTTTCATTCCTTGCAATATACCTAAATTAAACTTTTTAATTTTTAATTAGTTAAGAAAGATTGAAGAGAAGAGACTATAAATGTCCGCTTAGGTTTTTAAAGTAATGTATCTTATAAAATGTAACGAAACGCCTTGAAAGTTACTTAATGTACATTTTGTTCTGGAAGAAAAATAGTTTTTCACTCTGTTATAATACTCGAAACGATTTCAAACACTGAATGGATACAAATTAGTTTTTCTGGACATAATATTAAAAAGGGATTATATTTATTATTTCAAGTTTCAAAAACAGGAACTTCCATAGCAATATATTTTTACTAGCCGTTAACCTCCTGTTTCACTGGGTATTTCACGATATTGTATGAACATAAGTTGTTTGTATCTATATAAGTTGTTGATGTCTAAGTGCTAGTATTAAACTTTCGATTGCATTGAAAAACATATTTATATCACTCACTCTTGTTTTAAAAAGAGCAGGACTTGAATTTCTAAAAATTGAAGTAGAATTAATTATCTTTTACACTCCCGTAGCCTCTTCCTTTAAAGAGGATTTCCGCAAAACTCTTTTTTAGTGAATCTATACTGAACAAAATAAACACGCTTGCCAAATTCCAAGTCTAAGTGTAATAATTCAAAAATTGACATTTTTTATTTACTCTTTATTCTTAACCCCTTGTTGGAGTCTATTTTCCCAAACCCCTTTTTAGCAGATCTTTAATCAAGAAAAGAAGCGCATTTCCCAAATTTTAAACCTGTCGGAATAATATTTCAAAAACAAGAATTTTTATGTGTAACAGTTGCTTAAACGCTCGCAAAACCCATTTTTTTGGCAACCGTTCTTAGAGAATTTCTTCTCAACAAAAGAAAAATGTCAAATTTAAAGTATGTTGGCGTAATAGTACAAAATCTGGAATTTTGATTTGAAAACTGGAATCTAGAATCCCCCTCCCCTTTTGGAGAGGATAAACGCAAATCCCGTTCCTAGCAGTTAGCTCCATGAAAGGAGCATGCATACAAAATTTTAAGTCTGTATGTCTAATAGTTCAAAAACGGAAATATTTATCTATTACACCCCTTAAAACTTCGCAACTCCCCTTGAGGGTCGACACGCACAAAATCATTTCTTAGGGATCTCTACTCCATAAAAGAAACATAATTACCAAATTCCATAACTGTAGGTCTAATAGTTCCTGGAGATATCGTAATGAGAGAATGAGTTTTTTCATTACATTTATACTTGTAGATTTCACATATGAATTATCATTACTTGTAATAGTACTATTAGTTACATCAAATTATTATAATTTTCTCCTTTTTTACATTAAAAAGGATTCATTTCAAAGTACGGATGTGCTTGCGTGAGCACAAAACTTTAAGCAGTTCCCCAGATCGTGCCGTAATTAAGAAAATCATCAGGTAGGTGTCATCACGAAATTTTCAGTACAGTAATTGATTGATGATGAAAAAAAAGAAGCCCCAAAATGAATTGTAAACATATATTTTGGAACAAATATAAAAAGATTTTATTCACAGAATGGTTTTAGTAAAAACATTGCTTGCCTGACCGTGAGGAAGATCAGCAGACCAAAGTCTCTCAAGTCGAGGGATATTGCCTCCCCTAACCGCAAGGGTTGCGTTGCACCGTCTGTTCATACTCAGCGCCAAATTATCCAGCAGTTCTTGAGATAAGAGTTAACACTCGTCAAGGAGCTCCTGTTTCCGCTGTTTGGTTTCTGCAGAAGAGACGATCTTGCTGCCAGACAAAGCAGCCCACACATGTTCGATGGTATTTAAATCAGGGGAGCTCGCTGGCTAATCCATTCAGCAGATATCGTTACTCTTTCAAGAGATTCCTACGCAGTAGAAGTCCTGCGTGGCGTGGATTGTCATACACAAAAATAAAGTCTGAAACAACGGCATTTTGGGACATACGTATGTGTAGGAGCAGTGGTTCTTAAACTTTCGATCACCGCGGCCTCCCTTTATGTATCAGCCTGACATCGTAGACCCCCAAGATTTTGAACATCTCTCCCTGACCCAAGACATGGCTGATTGATTTTAAGTCCCTTCAATAATCCTGCCTCTGCTGCTTATACAAACTTTTTTTAACACTCCTTTTTTTTCTTTCTTTAAGAAAGCAGTAAACGTGTTCGTTTAAAAAACATTCTTAATTGAAATACATGTTCTGGTATACGTGTTTCGGGTGACGTAGTTGATTAGTCGCTGGACTTCTGCACCCAGTTTCAATTCTGGCTTAAGTCGGTGGATCTTCATGATGCAGAAAATCAACAGTGGTCATGTCGAATGATTATGCGGCATGTAAAAAATCCCTTGAAGTGTCCATTTGGAGTGGGTGCTCTCGGCAAAATTAAACTCCTAAGTTCATTTTCGCATCGTCAGAGCACAGGTGCCTCCAACTAGGGAGGAAACTGGGCGTCAAAATTACTTGCAGCAATTGGTATCGCCTGTATGGTGCCGCAGTAGAAAGTGATACCAGCTCCTGGGGAATGAACTAGGTCTGCAAATACGCAACCCTACAGCCCCATTAGAAAAAAAAAGTTTTTTCATTGAGGGCAATTTAGGGATCTAGTCTAGGGTGACGCATCTTTCAATTTTTCCACGAGGCCTTTCAGAGTCTGTAAAGGCGAGGAATCTTAACAATAAATAACAGACCTTCACGAACCGTCTAGAAATGTACTGGAGACCCCAGGGGTCTACGGATCACAGAACCACTGTGCGGGAGGATAATTTTAGTGACGCAACGATCTCCGTTAGGTAAGTCGCTGTCGAAAATATGGAGCTTCCAACTTCCAAAAAAATGACTCTACACACAAGCACTCCAGAACCACTCCAATGGTATCTTTTCCTGATGTAAATTGGATGAAATCGTGTAACTTCTCCAGTACTGGCACGCAGGTTACGGAGTGATGTTTTAACAGCCAGTCCCGCGTTTGCTCCCCTACATTTATATTTCACAGCTTCAATAAGCACAATATGTTAGGTGAGTCTGATAATGCTGGCCTTGGAAAAAAGGTTGGAACCCAGTTATAAAGGTATAGGGTTTCAAATTTAATGCTTTATTAGCTATTTAAAGATAATATTTTAATGGGATCTATAGAGATGTTGCAGGATCTCTACACATCTCCCCATCAAAATGAAAAGTGCTATGCTTCTAGCAAACGATGACATTGTAAAGTTGTTGGCTGAGCTTTCTGACGTGTACCTAATGATATTAGTTTAACAGTGAAGAAGAATTCTTCCTCTTCAAAGTGCCCATGATGTGTGTTGAACTCTGAAGAGGAAATATCCAAGATGAGAGCAAAAGGTGACGTTATCAAAATTATTTCGCTATGATAGGAATAATAATTGGAAAAAAGTACTATGCAACAATTCATTCGTCACTTATTTTCATTAATTTTAGTCATTTTTACTAATGACGCTCAATTACGTAATGCGGTATTTGGACATTTTTTTTGCTACCAGTGCCTATTACGTGCCAGCTGGTAGTTGAAATATTCTATAAGTAAATGGTTATATGATGCATAGTAATCAATATAATGCACAAAATAATCTCTTATTAGTATTTTTTAAATGGATATTTCATAAAAGTAAGTTGGTTTCTGAGGATATATATATATATATATATATATAATCTGCTTCTTTCTCATGGCATTAGTTATCATTAGCTATCGTGGTCATAACACGATTTGTTATGACCACAGTCAATGTTTTAAGTAAATATTTTTAGAAAAAGGAATATAAAGTTACAAAATTTTGTTCATTTACTTTAGATTTCAATACTGAAAACATTAAATTAAGAAATCAATATGAACATTTCAAAATTCTAACTCTCTTAAAACTAATTTTTCTTGTAAGCTTCTACATCCTTTTCATGTCATATTAAAAAATAAAGGGTGAAATAAAAAACCAAATTAACTCAAGTTTAAACTTCACTTTTTTCCCCTCTAAACTTGTTTTACAGCGTGCATCTGAGAAAAATACAAAACGATTTTCAACTTAATTTCTTTTTAATTGCTACCTTCGTGTATCCCACAATTCTCATTTTTCCTTTAGAAAGTAATTAAAAAACAATTTTACATAAAACCACTCTCTCATTTGAAATTCAGAGAGAAAAAAAGGGGGATTAAATTTTCCAAATCCACAAATCTAGACCCTCCTCCAAAGCAACGGTATATGAACACAAGCTCCAATGAGTTATGATGAGCTCCCAAAATAGATTTGTGAGTATTAGTTATGCAAAATGACTACATTAGTTAAAAGAAAAAGGTATGTATTAGTTACGCTAGAGTTTTAACCAATGATAGTTAGTCTTCTTATCCTTCTCTTTCGATTTTTGAAGAGGATTATATGAAGAAAAGGTGGAGAAAGATGTATTTTTTTTTCAGGTTGTGTGACTTGACTGATAATGATCTGTAACGGTGAGAATTTATTTAAACAAATGAAAATAATTTTTAAAAAACAAAAATAGAAAGAAAAAAATTTTGTTTCGGAAGAATTTACAAGGTTTTCATATTTTTTCTTGTGTGAAGGAATATTTTGTCCTTAGTGGTTGTAACATTAAAATAAGTATTTTTTTGTTATTATTATAACTATAAAAGTCGTAGAAATTTTCAATTACCTTTTATTTTAAAAAAACAATTTAATATGATCGAAAAATTTGGTGCACAAATTTAATTACAGTTTTTTAAATTAAATTTTTTTCCAAGTAAATGATGTGAAACAAACGTTTTATTTTGGAGTTCAACAAATACTCTTCTATTGTTTCAAGAGCGCTTTTTTTTCTCTAGCAAAGATGCACAATCATTTTATATGCAATTATTAGTTACACATTATTGCCTGAATTCGATACAAGATTTTAAAAATGGAAATATTTAGGAAAAATATTTCCCGAAGACTATTTAATATTCAAAATTAAAATTATATCTCGTCCGATACTTTTAAATTTATTCTTTTTATTATTGTGGGTTGCCCAACAATCTGTGTCTCGAAATGTACGTTTTTACTGGGAGGAGAGGGAATGAAAAAAAAATAATTTTATTCCGTAACTAAAAATGCTATGAAAGGCATAAAACATTAAATTCTTTGTGCAGAATATGAAAAAAAATTATAAAGAGAATTTTTTTTTAAAATCATTTTTACTACATGTGTAAAGAAGACTCCAAACGAGTACCCAAGAAAAGTCAGGATGACTGGTGCAAGACAGTGGCATGTTAGCATATCTATCCAAAAGTATCCAGACACCCAGTGGTATTGACTCAGAGAGTCCTCGGGCATATATTAAGATTTTGTTGGTCCCCCTTTTATATCGATGACAGTTTACACGCGTCTGAAAATACTTTCCACAAGTTTTTGATAAGTGGCCGTGGGAATTGACTTCCATTCGTCCAACACAACTGAAGTGAGTGATGAAGACAGCGAAGATGATCGATTTGACTGGATACATAATCTGCTTTCTTATTCGCCCCATAGAATTTAAATCGGGTATGTGCTCAGTTTTTGAAGCCTAATTTCGTGGATGGAAAATTAAATTTGAATTAAATCAAAAATGGATGTTTGAAAACTGAACTGGCTCTCGTCAATCCTCAATTTAAATCCCCCAGAACTTGGTGATTAATCCATTTTCAGTCTCGCCCCTATGCCGTACGAGCACTGTGTTTGTGCCGCTACTGTTTCGCCCGTTCAGCGTATGAGCATTCCTGTTTCTGTATCATTTGTACTTTTTCGCCCGATTCTTATCAAAGTTTGATGTCAAATTAATAGTAGAGATGGAGATAGTAGTCCAGTAAAAGAAATTAAGTAAATGAAATAAAGAAAACTGTATAGTAATTGTACTTTATATTTAGAGCCCTAAGTTCAGCTTCCCTGTAAGGCATTCATGTAGGAGAAAAATACAACTTACAGGGAAAACTCTATTATTTTCATTAAAGTTAAAAAGTTACCTTAAATGCTGACAAATATTTAAAATATTTTTAATATTGTTTCCTCTTAAAATTTGCAAAATTAATCAAAAAATACAATAAGAAATGTGACATCTTTTTGGATTGAATTTGGAAAAAAAATTAAACTGTTAAAATTTTAATTAGAACACAGGTTATGTAGCCAGCCATATCGGTCATCCTCGCTGCCCGCACTAATTTCAGCTGTAATGGAAGGTGTAATTCAATTCCTCGGGCGCCTACCAAAATCCTGTAGAAAATCATCTCAGATGTATGAAAGCCTTAAATGCAAAAGAGGGATGAATATGATATATGCACAGTAGTATATGCGCCTCAGTAGCATAGTAGCATATTCGAGTACGTACCACTTTGTGCCCGGTACTTTTGGCCAGGTAGTGTATTTTGATAATTTTTTACGGCGTGTATTTAGAACAAATTCATTTCTTTATCCCAACGACTTTTGAAGACAAAAAGAATCACGAGTCATATTTCAAAAACTACCACCACAAAAACAAAAACTGATAGAATCATTTATAAATCTTTTCAAAATATCTTTATTCTTATAATATCTGTAGACATTTCCCCTTTAGGCCGTTATACTTCTGATCTGCATGTTAACATGGGAAAAATATGTTATGTAAATTGTGTGAAAAGAATGAAACTCTTAATTTCTTTACGCTTTTATTCGTATAATTCCATTGAAGGTACTTTAGATTATTTGTTCTTAACCTCTAGTTTAATCGAAACTGAAAAGTAATGATAGAAGGACAGCAGACAATTTATCTGTGCAAAATTTTATAAAAGGCTCTTTTTTATATCAAGCAAGGAATAATGCGGGCTTAAGGTCATCATATCCCAACATATAAAAAATTAGTCTTTAGATTTTAAACACTAAAAAAACGGTCCCGAAGTCATTCTAAAATATAGATGAACCCTCTGTATCACCTTGTGTTTATATTATGAAGCATGAAAATTTGTAAATTTTTATTTTATATATGTAACAAAAGAGTTAAAACGTCTTTCTGATTAGAGGTTGCCAAACATTTTATATAAAAAGGCATTTCCCCCGTATGGTACGTCTTACACTAAAAATTAAACCATGCCTTAAAATTAATATTTTATTAAATATTGTTTGACTGCTACTAAAATCGAGTGTCTTCTAGTAAACGCCTACTAATTCCAATCAAAATTAGCCTTTTAAATATTTTGTTTGCTTCATAAAGCATTGATTTTATATTTATAATAAATCTGTTAGGATTTACGTCTAAATGGGTTTATTTAGCACTGTAAAAATTGATTTAGCACCGCAAAAGCATTAGTTAAATATTACTTCTAAATAAACAGCTATATAGCCGGCTGGGTGGCGTAGTTGGCTTATTGTTGGCCATGTACACCTAAGGTTGTAGGTTCGACCACGGTCCAAGTCGGTGGATTTTCATGATCCAGGAAATCGACAGCGGCCATGTCGCATGATTATGCAGCATGTAAAAGGCCCTTGAGTGCCTATTTGGCTTGGGTGCTCTCGGCAAAATGAAAATCTTAAGCACGATTTTACATTGCCGGAGCTCAGGTGCCCCCCTCTGGTAACAAATTGAGCGTAAAAAGTACCTGCAGTGATTGGTATCCACCTATAGGGTGCCGCACTAAAAAGAGATACCAGGATCCAGGGAATGTACTAATTCTACAATAGGGAAACATCAACCCGCAGTCTATTAAAAATATAAAAAATATGTACAGTTATACTTTTAACTATAATGCGTGTATCTAGTTTTAAACTGGAAGCGTCTTAGTAAAAGTTTAATATGGAGAAGTCTGGAATCTGCTCTTTTATATATTTTCACTATATGTATTATATTAATGACAGCGTTTACAGTTAATATGATACGTTTTTCCTTAAGGGATATAATACGAGATGATACTGAATATAAAATGTTCTTTTTATGAATTACTTTTATGAATTTAATCTGGAGAAATATTTATGTTAAATAAATGTGTATTACACATTAGTTAAAAGTTACTTCACAAAGGCTTATGTCTTTTTGGTAAAATGGGGGTTTTGGTCCCAAAGGATCTTTCATCTCTCTCCCGTAAGGTGTTTACCATCTTTGGTAAATACAGGCGATCATTTCTGGGATTAACTTAAAGGTCTTTCGTTAATTTCAATCATTCTCCAAGTCCAACCAATACTTGTTATTCTTTTCCTTCCTGTATTTTGTTTCTTTATCTCTAATACACGTTTGTGCCAACTGTTAACTTGCTTACTAATCTAAGTTGCGCCAGACATTCTTTGAAACCCTTGGGCTAATAGTCTCAATTAACAAGTATATGAGACATTCTACGTCTAATGAGAAGGATTTTGAACCATGTTCAAAATAGATTTTACGACAAAAAAAAATGGATTGATTCAAACAAAAATGAGAAACAGATTAAAGTATGCTACTTTGTATAGGGTACCGAAATCAAAGTACAATATTATTGTTGAAACATTTTCTGACCAAGATTATAGGTCCTATTGTCCTATTGGAACATCATACTCAAAGACAACTTTAAATACTTTTGTCGAATTACTAGTAATGGAATAAAATTCATGTTGTATTAATTTTGTGATATTGAACATATAGTACTTATCAACTTAGCTTTAAGTCCTGAAACTACATACTTATTAACTTAGCTTAAAGTTCTGAAAACTATTAACTTATTATATGACCAGAATTTAAATTAAATTTCTCTGCTTAGGAAATTTGTGTTAGTTTGTAGGTACCATAAAGTTATTATATCAATTTATCAACATATATATTACTTTAAGTAAAAAATATTAACAATGCTTGTTGGCAATTTGCAATGTGCATTGATATTAAAGTTTGTGTGCAGTAGTAAAAATATGTCCAAGAACTATTGTAATATTATTCATAGTCTGAACAAATCCGTCCTCGTAAACGTCTGAGATATCTTTTTGACTTCGAACATTTGAAATTTCGGTGTGAAATGAACTTCACGCTCTCCTGAAATCATGCAATATTTTGTATCGGTTGGCTGTGACTGAAATAATAATTTCAGTTATTGGTCTCTGGACTCTCTGTTTGGGTACAAAATTAACACCTGCAGTCACAGGAGATCTGGTGGGTTTTGCATTGACGGCCTCTTGAGCTCAGACTTCCGTAAAATCATGTTTAGATCTTACCTTCAAAATTCAAGCGCCTCGACATCCAATTTACCTCCTATAGATTGGCAGATAGGCCGGTACAAGCACGTTAGCGTTTAACGAAAAATGGGTCGGATACTATACTGTTAAGAGCGTTTTGCCACAAGGCAAGATATTTTTGAATGTATGTCATTATTTCCGTTCATATTGTAAAATATCAGTTTACTTCAAAATCTTAAAAGATGAAGCGAAAGAAATTTTTCAAATCCCTTTTCTTCGGATTTACATAAGATTTTTATTTCGGATTTTCATTGTGTTTGACTAATTTTAATTTTTTTTCCTTTTCGAGGAATACTAGAAATCGAATATTTTATTAAAAATGTTTTAAATTTAAGTTGTTGAGTTTATTACATAAGATAAACTATGTGTCGAGGTTAAACAATAGAGTTTCTGAGTATAACCGATTTTACAGTGTTTAGTTCGGTAGTAAACTAAAGAATTTATCAAGATCAAAGGTGCCCCTTGTCATTCATTTTATTAGATATTTCCTCACATGAATAAATTATAAAATGAGAGTTATCTTTGTTATTTGACGATAAAAGTGATTCAAGACAGAAAAAAAGGCTAAGTTTAGAAATATAGTTTTATTAGGCATTAATATGATGTATGATTCATAAGTTAACGGACTGAGCCTATAACGTTAAAAAGGTTTTGCATTAGAGTGACTACTAAAACGTTTCTTTGTGTGTTTCTGCGTTCTTCCTCTTTTCTGAAAGTGATTTTTCCTAAATCAAGTGTTCAGTGGCTTGCTATGGAATCATATTTCGTAAGCAGATGCATCAAGTAAGCGGCGATTGAAAGAAATGACGTTGGTAGAGCAGAGAATGAAAATCAAATTTTTTGTAGAGTGCTACGAAGACTTACGAAATGTTGAAATAGTGATAATTTATCACGAACGTAAGCCTTTGAGTGGCATCGGTATGGAACGAACCTTTTTCCCTTCTACCCTGAGAACCAGCTTAAGGTGTGGAAGGAAGTAAAAGATCATTCGAGTTGATACATTCCAATTATTTTATTTATCACTTTAATCGACTCAAACACAAATCAATTTACATTATAAGTAGGATGATTCAGTCAAACAACAGAGGGAAGAGACGAGAGTCACGTTTGAGGAGAATACAATAAATAAAATTCTTTATAATAAAGTTTCTTCCCTAATATTACCTTACACAATAATTGTGTACTTATTGTCACTTAACCACTTTAATACTTTAAATATCAACGTAATATGAAGGTGACAGTACCTGAACTTAGGCAGTCTTCTAGTCAGTTCAACTTAACTTTAACACTTCCTGACTATAATCTTTTACAAGGACTTTTAAACCATTTATGGTAATCTTCACCTTGTATCTTTCTTGTCACCTCTGGTTAACTAAACTTAATTTCTGTTATCTATTCTTTTAACTTCTAATTCACTAACTCTCTTAACTCACGAACAAGAAATATATATAATAAACTTAATTTGCATATCACGTTTCCTTCTTAGGAGAAGATTGGTAAATTTTGCTGGCCCCAAAGAATATCCAAGAGGATTGTTAGTGGGAGGTCGCGTATAGATCCGTCATAGGTGTTTCAGAGAAGGCAGGGAAAGTCTCGAAAACGACAAACACTCTGGAGGTCCACAGACTTCCCACCACTGAAAACATTAAAAAGAATTCCTCCACGAGACTTAAAAAGGGGCCTCAAACAACGACGGGGTAAAAACGAAAGCAACTATTTTTCCACATTCTCCTTACTCCCCTGATTTCACCCCCTGAGACTTCAGAATATTTCTAGAACTGGAACATCGCTTTCAATGTCGTCGATTCCAATATTCAGATGAAATTAAAAATGCATGGCAGGCTGAATTAAAGTATAGGCTAAAAATGGATTCCAGAAAGGTTTCGATGACCTCAAGGGTCTTATTTCGAAGAAGGATGTGTTTCAGCAATTTGATTGGTTATATGTTTTAGTTACATACTCACTTCGGGAACTTTTAAATCTAACCTCGTATATAACTGACACAAAAAATAGACTACTTGTTTAGTTTTCAGTGATGAAGTATATCTTTTTTGTGTAAGCATAGAACTTTTCAATTTGTTACCTGTCGAAATAATTATTTCCGTTACTGATTTGCAAAACAGAATTTTTGAAAAATAGTTTCACATTCTCAGTTTTGTCTTGAATGAGTGAATTTTTATTAATGTTGGGCTGTAAAGCAGAACGTGTGTTTTGAGAACGAAGCGTGCAAAATTAAGGGGTATCGGAACGCTCTATACTGATAATGTTAAAAAGGGCTTTTTCAATGTACCTTTTCTAAAAACCTGTTGGAAATACAATCCCCAAATTTTTTTTGCAAGTTAAGCATACATCTAATATTATACTGAAATGAGCTTTTTTTGAAATTTCCATTAGTTTTTCATTAAAATTTTTTTATTTGATGTATAGTGAGAAAACAGTGTTTTTCGACAGAAAAAAAAATTATAAAAAAAAATGTATACAAAATTTTATTAAAAGCTCATTTCAGTACATACTAGAATATATAAAGAATGTGTCATGTAAGCTTTGTTGACATCAGATATATACTTTCTGAGAAAAGGTACATCGAACCTTCAAAAGTGACATTTTGAGAAAAACACATTTTTATCAATAAAGTTACCTTATCAAAACATTCCAGCTCCATATTCCAAATTTTCAGCATTTTTTAAATTTTCATCTTCTTGTTTCATTCTTTTAAGTCTTTTTACTTTTCTAGTCTCCTTAGTTTTCTGTAAATTGGCATACCTTACCCTTATACTGCTCTCTTTGTCGAAATGTTCCATGCAGCATGTCGCATAATATCCTCGCTCTATGTTAAGTTTTTTTAAAAATATCCAGCTTTGTTGCATTCCCTTTATTAAAGGATGCAATAGCATCATATGTACCAAAGGAAAGTGTTTCTATGTGCACAAATGTCTTTTTGGGGACACGAGACCAAGTAACATTATTAATGCTTTCATTCGGATTCTGCGTGTTTCCATGCAAGCACTTTTTCAATAATTTTGGATCCGAAAGGTCCCTAAAAATAGGCCTAATGGCTTCAACAACAGCAACTGAAAGTTTATGTTTGTGGAGATAAAGTTTATTTTCCAATTCAGCCTTCTTACACTGATACCATGTGTCAAGACCTGATGGACAAAATCTATGCTGTGGATTTTTATCCGTAGATATTTTGTGAAGAAATATTGCCCAAATAGCTTGTTTCATACACTTTACATTTGATAAATTTCTTCGAATGGCAAGACCATAATATGTTTGCAATTGATCAATAGTTGCTTCTGTTAATCTATTTTTGCCACATAATGCTTTGCCATCTGATAATTTTTGCCCCCTCATTTTTGCTTTGAAACGTCGGAGGCGAGATCCCATCCGTTTCATAACATGCCCTAAAGAAATTTTAAAAAATGACGTCAAACTTCAAGCTGACCCAAGAGGAAGTGCAATGTTTACCTTTTTTCTGTCCATTTAAATCGGTGACTCGCGTTTAGACGATTCTTTAAAAACAAAATTTTAGCACTTCTAATTAAGCTAGAGATAAAAATGAGGTATTTTTGGAAAGGTAATGAGCTGAAGAATTTAAAAATGCAATAACCTGAAATTCACCTTTTAAAAAAAATTTTACCTTTCCAACTCCCCTTAAGATGATCTGAACCTATATATTATTGCAGCTGTGTTTGCAAAATAAATCTGTTGGATAAAGCTGAGGTGTTGTAACTTCCATTTGTAAAACTCCTGGAATATTAAGAACAGTAGTCAACATCAACATGTTTAGTAGGAAATTTGCTGACGAAACTGAACAATTAAAAGAAATTAGAGAAGAAAATGCAAATGATTCGAAAGAAATATGCCGCATCGGAAAGAGGGAAATCGATTGATGTGGCAAAAATTAATCAAAGATCGATGGATTTGGATAAAGGAGCAAGCATAATAGTAAGTGAAGGAGAACTCGACATTAAAAAATGAATCGTTTTCCGATTTAATTGGGAATATTTTTTTTCAAATTTGGTCCCATTGTCTTCATAGACGCTTCGCGTTCTATTAAATATAGCCATAAAATGCAGTGAAGAAAAATTAAAATATTTTAAATCATTTCCGAAATATTTCTAGTTATAAATGTCAAGTAGTCGAAATTATTATCTGAAATGGATTGCTTGAATCATTTTTAAATATGTAAAAAAAATAATAATAATTACAAATTATGTCTGAAAAATAGTAAATCAAAATCGGCCAAAAGAGAGTTGTAAGAGCAGCTTTTATTACTAATTCATTTGAGAAAGTGTTTATTAATGTTGCACCATAATTCTTCACGAGGACTATTGGCGGCCTTCCAAACTACCCCATTCCACCAATGGGAGAGGCTTGAGCCACGACAAGTTCAACGTGCATTCATCCCTCCATTCGTCGGGTCTTCAGTTACTCTAGAGCGGTGATAGTTAACCTGGTCCGTATCACCCACTTGTGGGCGCTAGCCCCTTTTTTGGTGGGCGCTACGAAAATTCTGATTTTGTATTTTTAAAAATTTATCTTCCTAGATTTTTCCTTAATTTTTTTATTACTATTTTTACCAACACTTTGCATACTTTGTGGCGTTAATTTCTTCTCTTCGGGCAACCAAACAGACAAAAAACTCAACATATTCTTTTTTTTTTACATGTATTCAAATAAGACCAACTCCCGTTACTCAGTCAAACAAACAGGCAAAAAACTAAATATTATGCACTTCAATCAACCACTGCAAGTTGTTCAGTCAATCATTGCAAGTGTCGAAGGGCTGAATCAAATAAATTTCAAAAAAAAAAAATAAACCTTGTGAAAAATGTCTAAAAAAAAATATGTGCGTGGATATTCTGAAGAATATTTGAATATGGGTTTTATAGAAGCACCACATAACAAACAGCTTCCTATGTGTCTTTTATGCCAGAAATCTTTTTCCAATGAAGCAATGAAACCAAGTCGGTTAAGAGATCATCTTACTACAAAACATCCTGAATATGAAAATAAACCGAATGAATATTTTCAAGAACTGCGCAGAAAATTTATAAATCGTCCTACAATGAAGTCGCTAATTGAGAAGCAATGTTCTAAAAATAAAGACGGATTATTAGCGTCTTATCACATGGCGAAATTAATCGCAAAAACTGGAAAAAATTATGGAATTGGAGAATCATTGATAATACCGTGTATTAAAGAATTTATAGGTACGGTAATGCACCAGGAAACGGATATTTTAAAAACATTGCCGCTTAGTGATACCACGGTTAAAAAAAGAATTGAGGAAATGGCAAATGATGTCGAAAAAAACTCGTAACAATTTTTAAAAAAACTTCATTTTCCATACAACTGGACGAGTATACTATTGTGGACAATAATGCTTTATTGATTGTTTATGTGCGATACGCAGATGAAAATAATGAACTGCAAGAAGAAATGTTATATGCAGTGAATCTAATTACAGATACAACAGGATTATCCATATTTAATGCTGTGAAAACATATTTTGAAAAGAACAGTATACCGTTGAACAATATAATTGCATGCGCTACTGATGGAGCACCATCGATGATTGGATGTTACCGTGGATTTACTGCACACCTAAAAAAAGTAGTACCAAATGTTTTATGTATTCATTGCGTAATACACCGACAACATCTTGTAGCGAAGTCTTTAAGTGCAAGTTTGCACTCCTCATTAAATTTAATTATAAAAATTGTAAACAAGATTAAATGTAATGCTAAAAATGATAGAATATTTCGACAGATGTGCCAAAATAATGATGAACAATTCATTCGATTACTTTTACACACGGAAGTCCGGTGGCTTTCAAAAGGTGTGTGCCTAATACCTTTTGTAGCATTATATGCCAGCATAATATAATTCTTAGAGGAAAATGACGAAATTGATTTATGTCACGAATTGAAAATCGTGAAGAATGATGCTTTTTATCTGGCAGATATTTTTAAACGATTTGAAGATGTTAATTTGCAGCTTCAAGGCGCATTTAAAACACTTATTTGTTGCAAAAACACTGTATCGTTGTTTATAGAAAAACTGCATATTTTTCGTCGTAACCTTTTGAGAAAAGAATTTCATCAATTTCCAAATTTGTTCTCTATCAAAGAAGATATAACACCAGTAGAAATCGAAAGGTTTAGTGATCATATTAAACAAATTGCATTAGATATGAAAGTCAGATTTAACGACATTTTAAATTTGAAAATTTCTAATTGGATGTTAAATCCTTTTACTGTGGATGTAAATGAGGTTGATATTGTTTTTCAAGAGGAAATTTTAGAACTAAAATACGACGAAGAAAGCAAAAATTCGTTCAATAAGCATGGAATTGCTAAACTTTGGCAAAATAAAAAAATGCCCAAGTTATACCCGAAAATGTGGGAAAACATGAAAAATATATTAATTCCATTTCCAACATCATATTTGGTAGAATCCGGTTTTAGTGCCGTTAATAATATTATGAGTAAACAAAGAAATAGACTGAACATTACAGAACGGGAAGATCTTCGGTTATTTTTAACAAAAATTGAACCAGATATCAATGAAATAATTTCGAAGCATCAAGCTCAAGGTTCTCATTGATTGCATAACTTTTTTAATTTTCGCTTTTATGAATTTTCTTTTTTGTTCATTTCAAAATAAAATATGAATTTTGTGAAAAATAACATTTCTTAAAATCTTTATTTTCTTTAAATAAATAAATATATTATTGCTGGGCAAAAATTAAATTTTGCCTGGTAAAATTGCCAAAAGTGGGAGGCAGACCAGAAAAGGTTAACTATCTCTGCTCTAGAGCTCCAACTCATAATAGGCTGACCATGAATTGGCGACCATGACCACAAAACTATCGGAGCCACCCTGAATTGACAAAAGAAAATTATAAAGAGTGTTTGCATTGATGTTATTAATACAAAGTGTATTTCATATTACATCAAAAGAGCTTCAATAAGAGTTTTGCAGCCAAGAATGATCATGTAAAAGTGAAAAAAATGACTATTGCACGGTTTGAATATCATTATATGAATTAAAAGTTTAGTTCACAGGGGTTGCGTTCTCACCAATTTTGCTAAACAATTATGAGAAATGTCTTAATGTGCCTTGCGTAACTATACTTGAATAAATGTTAACCCTAAAAAAAAGAATGCTTAAATCTTCCAAAGTTCTCTACCTTACTCAATAACCAACTTTTCCTTTGTAAACAAGTATTTATTCGTATTCAAAACTACTTAACCATCGTCCATTACATTCTTAACTTTCTATTTATTAAACCCCTATCTAAAAAACAGATTAAAATTCTTCCAAAATTCTCTGCAAACTCTTCAATCATTTCATTTTAATCTGTTTTTTCCGATATCAGAAAAAAGTAGCAGTAATAAAAGAAGATTAAAAATGATATATACCCAATTTTTTTACATTCCAAAAAATATTCTCAGTCAATCCAGAGTGTAGGGTGGGGCCTTGAACCCCAAAATGTATTTTGTGTCATCTGATTTGCATTTGCCAACCCCAAGAACCTTCTTTTTCGATCAAAGAATACACCCCTTTTTATCTAGAGATCTCGCTGACTGCATTCTTTGTTAATTGACCGTGAAACAGACAAAACTCGAATCCAGCTGTATCTAATCTCTACCCTTCTGTGGTAACGCTTGGTTGCTTTCAATCAGATACTGCTCCTGTGTGTGCATAGATCCTGATAATTATCTATACGAGATTTCGCATAATCCTTTCTGTAGTCGCGATCTTGGACGCAAAGGAGTCGGAGTAATTTGACAAGTAAAACAGACCGTTTACAGAAGATCAAGAAAAAAAAAGATGATAATCCGTCTAATTGTGTACATGTACCTACAGTTGACGTTTCGAGTCTTGAAGAAAAACACTTCAAGATTTATTGCTTGTAGCAGTTTATACAGTATCTGATGCGTGTGTTTTTAAATAATTTGGATGTAAGGGATAGTGTTTGTCTAGACAAGATGTTGTAAAATGATAAGGAAAGAAAAATGTGCATTTACAACAAACACCACGAAATAGATTTAAATGTTCGTACCGAACGAACTGTTTGAAAGTATTATGACTTTCGATTGCTGGGAAATTTTCTTTCAAATGAAGGGTTTGTGAAATTTGTTTGTAAATTTTTAGATTGGGTCCTTTCAGACTTAATCATTTCATGCTTGTCATCTTAAATTGCACATAACCGTGTCAAATATCAATAAAGTGATTATGTCTGTGCATAATCTCAGCAACAGAAATAATCACTTTCCCACATATACTCTTGTCAGTAAAAAGAAAGGCTCTGGAAATTTTCAAGTACTTAAAGATTAGTTTTAGAAGTAGAAACACAAGCTTTGCTATTTTATGTATATATCTAATTTTTACATATATATTTGTATGAATTTGAATTATTTATTCTTTTGAAACTTATACCAATGATCATATTGTTTCAAAACTGTGCATGGAATTAGCTCTAACATATTTAGTACTTTTTCTAAAAAATTTCAAACTAAAAATTAATGGTTTTTTTTTTTGAGAATTTTGGAAGTTTAACTATAAAAAAAATAAATAAAAAATTAAAGAGCAGCAGCAGAAAAAACCCCATGCACAGCTTTATGTAGTATATTATAAGGTACTTGGAAAAAGATTTTTGAAAGAAAAGAGACATATTTAAAAAAGCCTTAGAAATTTAAAAAATGTTAAAAAAAAGCTCAAAAAATTTAAATTTTACAAACATTTTGCAACAAATTAAACATTTTTGTATGGAACTACAATTAAATATTAACTTTTATAAAATACAATTAAAATCAAATATAAAATATTAAAAATAAAAAAAAATTGTGAAGTTGGTACCATATCGCCTTAATTTAGTTAAATCGCCAATTTTTTTTATTTAAATTTAGAGGAGAAAACTTTCGTACGCATTTAGATATAATTTTTGAATAAAAGAATTGCAACACACAGGCATTGCATGCTGCACTAATTTGGTATCGGTACGTTACCTAATAGTTTTGTAGTTCACTTAAAATTATTCAAAATGCAATTTTAAAATTTGAGCACATGATTTTTTTTATCCTACCATTTCGAATTGCACATTTTTTCAATTCACCCGTGAGAAGCACTAGTATACAGTTAATATATACATGTAACCAAAGCGAATAAAATGCGAACAGGACATTGCTGTGATTGGGTGCTGGAGAAGTAAAAATTTAAAGCTTTTTCACTTATACAGTTTAAAATATGAGATTACAAAATCTATTTGGAAATAAAAACTTTTTTTTAATTTTTAAAAATAAACACATATTGCTAGAAGCAGAGAAATTAAAACAAATAAAATCCCTCGAGAATATTTTAGAGATCGATAGACTGTTAGGTTCATTCCGATAAAAAAACAACAATTGCATTTAAAATTACGGATATCATTCATTTGATCGTTTCATAATCCTAAGTAGGAAAAGCACCACATTTCCGTCATTACAATACATAATTTAAGATATATTTAAACTCGATCGAACTATGTATAGTAAAGTATTAGATATGGGCTTTTTTATACATCTTTTTTTGTGAGTGAGTGAATATTAACGTCACACTGTTCAGCTACACGAGGACTTTTAACGACGGACCTCGTAATTTTGAACCACGGTCAAGTGACGACGACCCTTCCTCCTAGCTACCACACCTCACCAATGGGAGGACGTTTGAGCTCTCGATAGATTAAACGTGTATGACTCCCTTTCATGGTGGGTCTTTAGTGGTACTGGGCTCGAACTCATGACACGCCAGCCACGAATACCTCGACCACTAGGATACCTCAACCACGTCTTTTTTTAATTTATTTTTTGCAAGGCAGTTGGTTAAAAAATTTTAAAGTACAATATTCTTAATTGTCTTATTTAACAAATATGCAGACATTAGTTAATAAGTGGTAAAGGTCTCGGATTCCGAGAATTCTAACTTCGAATGTTCGAATCCTTCCTCTATCCGTACGGAATAACAGGGCTGATGTGCACCGTTAGTTTATTTGAGTATCAAAACTTTCTTGCGGAGAGAAGTAGAATTTAAGAGAAAGGAGTAAAGAAGTACCAAAAAATCAAATGTCATTCTCATTATTTGTACAAAGTTTTCCATCTGCGGATCCATTGCCGATAGTTTTCGTGTATTTCTTGAGTAAGCGCGCATTAATTCATACCATAAAAACAACTGAAACATATATATCCCAAAGTTATTTTTACTCTAAAATTAAGTAAAAGAATAATATTTACAATCAGTATTTATTACTTATCGGCACAAAATCGACAAAATCAAGTCACTCAATTATTTTAACAAAGAAAAAGGGCACACAAAAATTATGAAATGTGTTGCTCAAAAATTTTCAAGCTTAAATCGAACTCATAAATATCACTTTGCTTTAGATTTTTCAATGATCTTCAATTCAAATAGAACTTTATATTTATATAATTATTAAAAAAAATCATAAAAGACGAAAAAGCAGCCAAACAGGCATTTATTATTACTTTCAATTTTATATTCCAAATTTACTTCCGTCTTTATGTTTAAAATATATGATATTTGTACAGACAATTTTAGAAAATACTATTAATAAATGATTGGTTGTAGGATGTTGCTAGTCTAAAAATCGTTCTTTATCGGACAAATTTGACGCCACAAACGATTTGAAACCCTATTAACTTGAGGAAAGAATTTAAAACAAGTATGTTAAAGATCCTTCTTTGGTTATGAAAACATCTCTTTTAGAGGTTATCTCACATTTTTACGTGGTAAAATCTGAAGGTTTGTGACGGGGCTATTTGCGAGATTTCCGAACTAATCATCTTGGGAAACTTTGGAGCCAGCATGTATACTAATTCACAGCCTTTTCAGGAAAAACACGAGATAGATATATGTTAATTAGTTCGACTATATAAAGTCTATAGGTTTTGTAGATGTAAAAGGAGAAGGAGCAGCCAAGCAGTCAAGTAAGTTTAATACCGGAGAATTACTTTACGAACTTAGCGCGCGTTTAAAAGGTATAAATTATAAAAGTAAATCATCAGATTGAAGATAGTAGATTCAGTTCCGACCTAAGGTTAGTGATAGTTCTCCTTGTCCATTTCTGGTAGTCGGGTTTACTTAGAATTGAGTATTAGGATTAATCGACGTTTTAGGAATCACTCCTAGGTTTCTTCTTATAGTTAAACTTGTGATTGTTTAAGTGTTTGTCAGTACTTGAATAAATATATTTGTTATTATGGCGTTTGTTGGTGATGCTATGTTTCCTCCCACACTTAGAGACGCGCCAGGCGGAGTGAGCGGGGTCCAAGGTAGGACCCCGCCACCACAGGTTTTGTGAGTTTTGAACAATGAGTACTATATTTGTAGCGTTAAATGTGTACCTTGATGTTAATTAAATTTATCTTTTCTCCCTTTCAGCTATAATTCATTTGATGCACATCTTATTTACATATCACAATAAATAACAACAGAAACAAGTAATAGATATATGTATAAAATTAAGTCCGCTCCTACTTATATCAATAAATTTTTTTTTAATTTTAGTTACTTTTTATTAAATAGTTAGAATTAATATAAACATGTATAAACATATGACAGAATCACAATATTAAGTTACAAAATAGAAAGCGTTTTTCCTATTTAAATATGGTGTTGGACCATTTTTGGTTTACTACTGTTTATTCATTTTTTAAATTTAATTATTCTAATAAAATAGTATAGTAAAAAAGAATTCACATTCTCAGAAATTAAGCCATCCCAAGTGGGATTCAAATGCACGACTTTTGGATTGGAAGTCCAACGCGCTGTTCATTGCTCTACACAGACACAACGAACAATTTTTCTTTTTATGTATGCTGTTGGACTATTTTTTTGTGTGTTTGTTACTATTTATTCATTTTTTAATTTAATTGATGAATTAATATTTGAAGAAATTTTTTTTCCATCAAGTGTCACCTACTACAAGTTTAAAAAAATGTATTTGAACTTAAATAAATGAATAGAAAGTATTTTATTAACAATTGAAAACGGTTGAAAATTACACGTGGTTGATTTTAGGCCTAACTTTTCAATATGGTTTTGTATTGCTATTATGTCGAAAATTTCTGCTGTACGGTGTAAGGTTGGATCCGAAATATATTTAAACCTAATTTTGCTGGTCCTAATTCAGCAACAGCTTTAGAAATCATAATAGGTCTCCATTTTAGTCCATTGACTCTTCTGGTTTCTTACATTTTAAAGTTCTAACTCTGTTTCCTGCTATACATACGTTTATTTAATTCTTGTACATACTTTTTCCATCATTTTTTATAGTTATATTTTTTTAAATCTGGTTGTATCTTCTAGCTTTCTTAGTGGTATAATTTAGTATTATCAATTTATTATACTGTGTATTTTTTTCATCTTATGATACTATATATTTCTATATATATAGGAGAGCAAAGAATGCACTAATAGTAGGAATTGAAAAAGAAAGCTGCTGAGAAGCCACCTAAATTTACCACAATATACTAAGTCTATATATTTTTGCTTAAAGGATCTCTTCTTGCCTAAACATGCATGCCTCGGAGTTGACCTTAGGCAAACAATCATCAAATTATCAACGAACAATAAGGAATCCACGTTTATTCTGATGAATCCTCAATATCTGGTTTTAGTGAAACTGGTGCTGCCAACGAATGCTACATTTGAAGGTCACTTTGTCGTAGAAGCTTCCTTAAATAACTATGGCGGAGATATAGATGCCGTACCAACTTCAGTAGTAAAACCAAACAAAATAAAGACATCTTACAATACAGTATTCCTTAATTTCACAAATGGTCATACAGAACCTATCTCGCTATACAAACTATAGAAGAACGCAGAGAAATACTAGAACATTTTGCAAATCGGAGATGGAATCCATAATTTTAATGGATCTCCAGTCACGTCAGTATCACTGGGTAAAAAAGACACCACGGCCAAACTGGGAACTATCCTCACTAATCCCCAATGTCCATCCTATGATTTTTAAAACTCCAGATTATCCTAGCCATTTCCAGCTGATACAAGCAGAGTTTCCCAGAAATATCAAGAGAGAAAGTGAACAACTCTTTTATCGGCTCGTAGCTGGAAGGTAGTAGGCCCTCTTTGTAAACCCAAGGCTGTGCGTTCGATGGCGGCTGCAATCGATAGATTTTCTGGAAGCAAAAGTCATAAGCAAGCATGTCATATAATTATGCGGCATGTAAAAGATTCCTTGAGTATCAATTTGACTCAGGTACTCTAGATAAAATTAAATCTGGGCAATATTCAGCATGCGATGAGAACTTTAATTAAAAACAGAATTCAAGCTTCCAAATCTGGTAACAAAGGCTGACACTAGATGGTGCCACTATGAAATAGCATTCACATTTGGGAATTTGCCGTATCTGCAGAGACTTTATTGCCAATATGCAGCCCACTACTTACCTATTCGGGAGAATCGAGCTCACCCAACGGGTTTCGAACTGCGTACTGAACCTCCGAGAAGATACCTGATTTATAAACAAAACGAAATGGAAAATGGTCCCAAATGAGGAAGCCTCCCCAAAATTCTTGTGAACACAGGGTTGGGATATCAGATACGGTAAAAGTACTTTACATTAACAACGCAAATGCAAAAAAACACACACAAACACAAGCACATATGCTGTTTTACTAATGAAACAGGATAGACCTTGAAATAAAAAAAGATACACAGGGCATCTTTTTTCTTTTTTTTTTGCATTCCCTTATTCCTATAAAGGAATGCAAAATTAATGAGGGAAGGAATGCTAGCTAAAAGAAAGTGGAGGACCTAACATTTTTTTCTATTATATTTTTGCAAAGAGAGCAATAAAGCCAGTTCCACAGTGCAGTAACAAATACGAGACCCTCACAACGAGAAGAAATTGTCGTAGGAGTTTGACATGTGGCCAATAGGTGTGGCTAGTTAAGATACCGGCGACAAAAGGGGAAGAAGCACTAAATACACTCCACTCCTTTTTCTAATATCTTTGCACACCAAGGCAAAGGAAGCAACAACCAAGAAGAAATGCAAGTCAGAGACCTTCTGAATAGCAGAAGAAATAAGAAGGGGGGAGGGGCGGAGAAAGTAGAATCCCATTAAGAAAAAAAGTTAATAAACCACGGACTAATTACCTTTTAAATTAAGGCCAACCACGACTATTTTGTCATACGTCCAGCCTATTGGTCTCATGTACCCACACCACCTCAAGAATTTCACAGCCTTTGACCATCAAGATGATAAAAGTGAACCAACTCTTCACAGTAATCCATCTCTCCAAGCGCATCACCTAATGGCCCAACAGCGAAAGGTGAGTATTGGCTAATAGTAGTAATAAAACATTTTTAACTAATTGAATACTTCTTTATTTCTACGCTATAGCTTATAAATTCGTTATAAATATTAAGACTGAATTCATACTTTGTACACTTCTCTTTCCTTCTCAGTTGGCTTATAGAATTTGTTTTAAAAAAATAAAGTAATTCTAATTTTGAAAACGGGTATCATTCCTAACTTATAAAGATTAATAGAACATCACAAAAAAGCTTTTCTTGATTATCTTTATTTCGTTTTTCTTTCTTTATCGACGAGATCCCGAGACTAATCATTTTATTGATATAAATAATCTTCTTAGTTTTTATTATTGAAGTCATCACTTACTGATTCTGTCTTTATCGTCTTCATTTAGAAACGCATCGTAGATTTCTGTTTTCTAGGAAATAGTCAATAACTCGTTTGTCACTATCAATGCTCATCAGTTCTCACAATTGCTCTTTATGACTTGAAGATTACAAGAACATGGGAAATGTTAAATACAAATTCAGGTGTTTAGTTCATGTTTTCATTAACAAATTTCCGAAAATTTAAAAGAAATATTTTACACGTTCATTATTACATACTTATTTCGTCAGCACTTTCAGATGAAAGGGCATAAGAGACGTCAAGTAAATATAGCCATGGTTTTAAAATTTAAAAATTAAGTGTTAACCTTGGGTGAGTTCTTTTACTGATGGGTGTGTTCGAATTGATAAAAAAATAACAACAATCAGTTTTTGTCCCACCGATTTATTTTTCTCTCTATACCGAACACATCACAAAAACGAATAAATTAAGAAGATGTCAACAAATTGCAAAATCTATCATCCAGCAATCATTTCTCCTCTGACCAACGTTTTTTCACGTCTCCTTCTTTCTCGCTTCCGCAGACTTCTTTCTGCCTCGTCCGGTCTGGTCTCGTCTGCCTGATCTCCCACGTTGCCGGGTCCTCCTCTCTATATATGCCGGACCCACTGCCAGATTCTCCCATACAAAATCTGACCTGTTGCCAGATTCTCCCATGCATGTTCGATCTGTTGCCAGGTGCGGGTATTAGGTCCTTACATTAAGATAAATGATTTTTGGTATTTTAATATCAATTTTCCAGCTTTTTCGACGTTCATACTCTTGAGTATGAATGCTTATTGACGTCGCTCTTAAAGCAACACGTGAGCTATTGGTAATCTAACAGTAGCTATTGTTTGCCATGGTCAAATGACGAGGACGACATCTTATATAGCACTCTACTGTCTAAACTTCCATGATACGCCAGGATAAGGTCTTTGAGCCATAACAGATGTAACATACATCAACCTCTCTACACGGTAGCCCTTCAGTGACCTTAAAATTCAAAACTACGACTCTACAACGCCTGCCACGAGTCCGTAACTATGACTATCAGAATACTGTAGCCAACATAATCTCTTGAAGATTACATTAAGTTTTTTAGGAACTCATTTGTTATCATTTTAAAAAAACACTTAACTTCTCTTATATATAATAAATTTTTAAAAAAAAAGGATTCATATTAAATGTACTAAAAAATATCCGGCTTTTGCCGCCATTTATTTTTAATAATTTATATTATGATTTAAAAAGGCTTGTAAAAATTAAAATTAAATCAAATTTAATTAATTCTGGAATCAGTTTGAAAACAAAGGTTCAGTATCAGGGGAAAGCTCTTTCAGAAAGTCTATATGTTATAACTCCTGCTCAAGTTCGATTTCTATCAGTTTTGGTTCGAAGAAGCTGGTGTAGGAAATAGTTTTGAGTGCTGTGTTCAGTTCACTATTTCTACCAAAACAGTGACGTCCATATCTTCTGATGCAAGAGCTCAAACTTCTTTACAAGCAAGTGCTCCATAAGAACAACCTGTATTGTATGTCTGTAGTAATCAATGCTACAGAAGTGTCCGTCTATGTTTGACAAGAGAATACTTTTTTTGAGCCAGATAGTAATAAGTTTGTGCGCTCTTCACAGATGAGTCCAGGTTTATTCCGTTGAATGATTCAGGTCGTGAGCTGATCTAGAGAGAGACTAAAGCTGTACACAAACTACCAATCTAACATAAAAGAAAAACTCAGTGATAGAAGAGGTATAATTGTGATTTGTCATGGAGTCTTTCTGGGTATATATATAACCGCACACTGAGCATGCATGTGCTCGAAAAGGGGCTTTCATTTAGAATTCATCCTAAAGAATTAGAATACCAAAAACATTAACAAGTAATATTTAAAAAAAAATTTAAGTCAATTCCTACTTAGATCAACAAAAAAAAATTATTTTAGTTTTTTTTATTTAATAGTTACAATTAATATAAATATGTATATACATGTGACACTGAATCACATTAAGGGGCAATTAATTTTTATTAATTATTATTAAAGTATTGTATTGTCATCCAAAACAATCATGTATATAAAATTTCCGTTCAACTGTTCAGCTTTGAAACGTGAGAAAAAAATCTTTTAAAGTTTTGACCCAATTCGCTAAAAATGAATCCGACGTGGCTGTATCTGTAATTCTTTAAATAATTCATTTTAGTCAATAATTCTTATTAATTATAATTAAATTATCGTACTGTTACCCCCAAACAATAGTGTGTAGAAAATTTCAGCTCAAATGAGCGCTTCAAAATGTGAGAAAAAAAACCTTTTCAAGTTTTGACACAAGTCGCCAAAAATGATGCCAAAGAAGCTGTGTTTGTTGTTGCAGCTAGATCAGATATATGATACCGTGAAGAAGCACCGGTAGAGGACTTTCAGAAACATCCGCCATAGCGAACCCCAAGCAATCCAGGGGGATGCCGGCTTCAGATTGCGTTTTTTTACTCAATATAAAGACTTCGCGTCCTCAGTCGAATATCATGTTTCTTAGATGTCCACTTATGAGTCTTGAGATGGCCGTTTGTTCATTTCTGTCACCCCCGAATTCTAACGCTCCCCCCGGGGTCTTCCTGCTGAGCCAAGGATGGGCGGGAGGGGTGAGCCAATCTTGTCTGACTGCTTTTTTCTTTATAGAGAACATTTCTTTATATGTTAGTGTGTAGTCCCGGTTGAAAGGCTCAGAACAACTTCTTTTAGCCAAGATGTCTGCAGCATCGTCCCCTTGGATGTTAACATGGGAGGAAATCCACTGAAAGTGGACTTCCCTTCCCTTGGCTAGATCTTTAAAATGGGGGATAATTTGTATACCCAAGAAGTCGTCATACAATCCTATAGATAATGAATCAAGCTCCGACTGTCAGTAAGGACCCAAATGTCATTAGAATTAGTGCCGTCAAGGATGGTCTTTAATCCTTCATTTATGGTAATTAATTCGCTTCTGAATACCGGGCAGTTTTTCGGGTTGCGTCTAGAAAGTTAGACTGAAAGACTTTTGATAAAGACACCACTCCGAACGTTGTTCAATTCGCCTTTACTTCCATCTGTATAAATAAAAATGGAATCACTCGGAATGCCATCTATGACTTCCAGAGCCAACTGTCTTAGGTAATCGGGAGCATTTGAATTCTTGTTCGTGACGGGCATAAGTTCAGTATGAAAGTAAACTCTGGGTAGGCCATCAATCGGGTTCACACAAGGTCCTAGAGAAGATCACTCTACAGAATGGGAAATTATCTTCATATTGTCAGCCAAACTGAATGGACTATTCTTATTTAATCTTTGGCAATTAATCCACTTGCACAAATATTCAGATCTTCGATTTTGATTTTCATAGCTTCTTAATTTGTTGAAATATTTAACTAAGTTTGAGTTTCTAACAAGATCGAGTGGTGGAAGATTTGCCTCATAAAGTACTATGTCGTTCGGGCAGCTACTTTTCAAGCCTGTTATGATGCGAGCTGCACTTAATTGAACCCTCTCTAATTTGATGAGATTAGTTGAGGAGGCATTGAAATATACAGGGAACCCATACTCAAGGATTGGCCTGATGAGAGCAATATACGATGTTCTGAGTGTTTTCGCATCAGCACCCCAGTTTCTTCCAAAGATGTACTTAAGAATATTCAGTCTCTTGCGACTCTTGTTGACCAAATTTAGTATGTGCCCATTGCACGTGATCTCCTGATCCAAAACGAAACCCAAGTACTTTGGGTGTTTGACATAAGAAAAAGGCTGGTTATTGAAGAGGGGGGCGATAAGAGTACAGATGTTTATTTGTGGTAAATAACCCTGTGTAAGATTTAGAGACGTTAAAAACCAACTTGTTTTCAATTGCAAAGTTCCTCACTTCAATTAATGTTGAATTTAGAGTAGATTCTATAAGGTTCACATCAGAGTCGGAGCACCACAGAACGATACCATCAGCAAACATTCCAACCTTACACCCACCATCAGATATTATCTTTTCGATCCCGGCCAAATACAATGAAAACGAGGTTGGGCTCAGTACGGATCCCAGAGGAACGCTTTGATGTGTTCTGTAGCAACTGGATAGGGCATCTTTGTGTTTAACACGAATAAGTTTGTCTCTTAAGAAGTCATCTATCCATGAAAGAGCCATGCCATCGAGTCCAAATTTATCATGACGTTTTATAATTAGTAAGTTCCACCAGACTCTATAAAAAGCCTTGGAGAGATCCAGAAATACAGCAGCGGTGTGTTTGGTTGGTTTGTTGTTTTGGGCGTCTCTGACTCTTTGGCATAAATACAAAACTTGATCAGTAGTGATGTGTCCTCTCCGGTAAGTAAATTGTTCTTTTGGTAAAAGATTTTTGGATGCGAGATGAAAGGTAAGTCTAGTTAGAATCATCTTCTCCATAATTTTGCAGGGAATACTAGTTAAGGTAACAGGTCTATAACCTTCAGGAGAGGCTACTTTTTTGTCAGGTTTCTGTATTGGTATGATGGTTGCTTTCTTCCAGGTCCTGAGGAGTCTACCCTTGCTCCAAGAAAGATTAATAATGTCAAGCAGTCTCCGTAGAGCCATCTCGAAGACTGTGTTTGTAATTCTTTGAATAATTAGTTTTGTCAATTAGTTTTTATTAATTATAATTAAATTACTGTATTGTCTTCCAAAATAAGCCTGTATATAAAATTTCAGCTCAATTGAGTGCTTTAAAAGGCATTTTATTAACGATTGAAAATGTGAACAAGATAAATATAGAGAGAGTGTGAACTAATAGTAGGAACTGAATAAACTGTGATCATGTTAATAAATGAAAGATCTATTTCTACTGTTGAAGCAAATTTTTTTTAACCTCTTCAGCAGATAGTTTCTCGGTACATGCATTAAGTCTGTTTTCGGATAATGTTAAATAATAGGACGCGAATTCGGACTATTTTTTCAGATATAAAAGTACTCAAACGTTAATGTTATATTCTGGCTCCACTATCCTTTAGAGAATCACTCTTATTTTATCATACTACACATTTTTATCCAAGTTAACACATTTTTTCTTTTATAAAATCTGTTTCACATTTTTTTATTCTATACAGTAATGCTACACAAGCTATCCCTTTACATGTAAAAAGGAAAAGACTAATTACTTCTGAACTATTTTGAATTGCACTTTATTATAAAAAAAATATATGAGTTACAATGTTACAAATTTTTATAAAAATTGAGGCATTTTTTTCTGTCCGAAAATGTGCTCTGCGTTAAGTTTACGTTCTGTTCCATATAGCGAAAACAGCCTTAAAGTAGATTCTCAAGCGTGTTTTCCCTATAACTAACTTCTGGGGCTACTTTATGACGTTGTTTGAGTTAAGAACCTCGCCTTTGAAGGAACCATAATATATATAAATATACATTACTCTTTGACGGACCTAAGGAAAGGATTTACCTGAAAATACCACGAAAAGTCAGTAGGTGGTAGGGAAGCAAATTATAAGTGTTCTGAATTTGTCGGTGTTTTCCAGACTGACTTGGAAGTAAAAATGTGCGTAAAGTATTCTTAAAATGAAAGTATTCTTAAAATGTTGATACATTTGTAGAAAACATATCTTAAAATTTCTACTATGCCTGTTATTACTACCAGTTCAAAAGTGTGTACCCAGTCCCGATCTTCCACTAGTTGACTTCCTAAGATCCTCATCCGAAGTCGTTAAATAAACTAATAAAAAAATTTATGAAAAGAGTCGTTTCGCCATTGTGTTACACATACAAGACACATGCCTTATTTAGATCAATTTATTAATTTTTTTTCACAAAAGTCTGTTTTTTTTTTTAAATTAACCAATAGATTTTTACAAAAAAAATATAATTCTGTAATTGTAAATGATGCTAAGAGTTAAAATAACATTGTATTTAAAATAAACGTATATGTGTTTAAAGTAATTAATAAAATTTTCACGTTTGTACGTTTTTTCGTTTTAAAATTCTGGTTTATTTCTGAATTTTTTTTGAGGGCATGCTTATTAAAGCTGTACGGTTGAGTGTGATTCATACTAACAGGACATCAGACTGTTTTAATCTATGTAGTTTGTATCTATTCTAGTTTTTCGTTATGCTCTATAGACTGATTTAAATTTATGAATGAGCATTCAATATTCAACATGGCTTACTATTCCTTATCTCTTTGATTTCTTTCTGACAATTTAGTTTCCTGTAAGACTATTTTTATAGTATAATATATTTTTTTATTTACTTAATTCTTATCTATTTCTTTTAAAATGCATAATGACTTTCAAAAGTATTTTTCTTGTCTTTATTTCGTGATTCTTTTTGAAATTATATTTAAATATTCTCAATTGTGAAAAAACAACACTTCATTATTTTATTTGTTAATACATTGTATTTGAAAAAAAATCACATTTTTATCTTTAAGAGCGGGGTATGTGAGTTTTTTTAAAACATATTTTGATGGAGTAGTATGAATCAAATATCTGATAGTAGAAATGAAATTTTTTCCTGTACTTGACTCTGTGTTTTGATACTTTCAGTCCATTTTTATATATCCATTGATACATTTAGAATTGATATTTACTTCATTTCAATTTATTAGTTTTATACTACTGTTGTTCTGGGTTGTTTTGTTTTTCACCTTAGGGTTGCAATTTAAAATTTTGTGCGCAAATTACTATTTTAAATAATTTTTTTGAAAGATTATAGGTTTAAAAATAGATCAAGAATGAACTTTATGGTAAAATAAAAATATAATTAATGTTCTGTGAGAACCGTTGGTATCTTGTCCTAACGTTAGAAAAAAAACTGTCCTTATATATATACTAGAAATGCCTAATGGTACCAATTATTTTTGTTAATAGAAAGTTAGCATAAACGTTTCACTGAATGCTTTTTAAGTAGGTATTTTTTTTTCATTTCGGATCAAACGTTTTTCACAAATGTATATTCTCTTTAAATACGTAGAATTTTCTTTTCACTCGGTGGTATTTTCAAATATTAACCCCTTGCACACCAGACTGCGCTTTCTAGTGTACCCCCTTTCCTGTTAGTATCCCCAGAAATCACCGATTTCTGAGGATTTTGACCTTGACGTCACGATGCAGATTTCATTTTTTCTTTTGACCCTGACTAAGGCGCACGTTCGTTTGTGTTTCGTTTCACTTTCTAAAGTTTGTATAACTATTTTTGATGTTTATTTTTACTTTTCTTGATGAAATGGCATCATTTTTGGATTCTAACGTAACTTATACTGAATGAAAATATTTGCCTGAAACCAATGATACGGATTTTTCTGTTTGTGATGAAGAAGTGAAGAAATGGAACAAAAATGACTATACACTAATGTAACGCATTTGAAAATGATTTGCTCTCTAAGGAACATTTCGACCAATTTCACAAATTTGTGTAATTTTAATTCTTACTTACCTATTTTTCAAATTACAAATTTGTGTAATTTTAATTCTAATTTTCCTATTTATCAAATTTGTGTAACCAAGACATTTTTTAACTTGACTTTTATAATTTTATACAATCCTAGCAAAAGAAAATTGGCCTTATAATGTTTCCTCTGCTAGTTACTTGCTGTACATTTATATAGCATGTATCTACTAAAGGTTACATGGTGCTCATGGGGCTAAAAATCAAAATAATACCTTCTGAAAGAAATTGAACCATTTTTCGTTGTTGGAACTGCAGTATAATTTTGTGCAATATATGATTTACGTTTTAGAAATATTTAAATTTTTGCTTCGCAGCATAAAAATGTAGTTTATAAATATTTTTTTATTATTCTTTTGGAAATTGATTTGTAGAAAACTATTGATCTATGTGCAATATACGTACTACAATAATGAGATATATGTACAATATATTTGAATATTGTTTTACGGAATTATTTAAAACTTCGTTTATTACTTAGCTATTATTTTAAACAACTCTTCTACTTCCAGAAACTTCTACTTCTTTAAACAAGCTCTATTTGCGACATACGGACCATGAAATATGTGTGTAAGAACTATACAGGAGTTAATGAAAAACCCAAAAGCAGTATATGTACAACTTATCTGAATATTGCCTTTCAGTATTCCTAAAAGTTTCATTTTATTTAATTTTTTAATTATTTTAACCTTTTATGGGATCATTTTTTTAAAAATAATATTATGTTGAAATATTTTGGGGACTGTAAAAAGAAATTCACTTAACTGTTACCTAAAATTAATTTGATTTTTAGTTCCATTTTTTGGTGTAAAGTATGTTTCCCACCACCGATCGGAAGTTATTCAAAGGTACGATATCTTATGTTTTACAATTCTTTTTATATTGCATTACATGATATTTATAAAATATAATTCGCAATAACTAAAATCTACAAAAGAAATTACCATAAAATCCGGCGTATAACAAGCACAGCCGAAAAACGCGTACCTAGACTTTCAAGCTGCAATTTTTAAGTTTTAGGTATATTCTAGGGTTTGCAATCCTGTGCCATATTTTCAATCCCGGGATTTCGGGATTACATTATCCAAATCCCGGGATCCAGGGATTAGGATTGAGCTATTTATTAAAAATACTTACATATTAGCATAGTTGTAATTGCATAGTAAAAAATTGAAAATAAAATTAAAAAATGATTTAATATTATTTTAATGGAACAAATAAAAATTTAATTCATCATAAAAATATATATAAATAGTACATAATGAAATTTTTTTTAAAAAAAAGCATTTCTTGTGTTTCTGTAAATAAGCTCATAAAAACACAGCTCCTCCAGCGTTTCATCGTTGAAACGGCTTCTTATTTTTGTTACACATTGTCCTGCCGAAGAAAATGCACGTTCGGATCTTTTACTAATAGGTATTATCGTCATTAAATTGCAGTATGTTCCTTTCAGGTAGTCACCACGTCTCCCTCCATTTTCAAAAAAGTGACATTTCTTTTTGAAATTTGATGACAGGATCTCACATTTAATAGTCTGCTTTGGTACATATACCTCTATGATAACTTTATTTAGTTTTTCTGCTACACCTAATGGTTCTTGTATATAAATTGATCCAGCTATTGAAACAGAATGTGATTCAACTTGAAGTGTTACCTCATTTAAAATTGAAGATCCAGTTGCATGAGCTGTTAGTAATGCAGTGGGATTTGAAGTGTCTCAAGTCTTCCAAGCAGGTCCGCTATTAATTAACGGCATTTAATTGAAGAAGGAACTGTGACAAAATCTATTCTTGAGATGTTGCTTATATTATTGTGTAATCATTGCAGTGAACCACTTAGATCTATGTGACATTCTCCCATAATGGAAATGAAAGCTGTGCACATATTTTTTTTACCTATAGCACACTTATAAATGCACAAAAAATTCTACATACATATTTCATAAAAAAAATATAATTTTTTAAGAATTAAATTCTTAGAAATTTTTTTAAATATAATTTAGACAAAAATTAAACCCCGGGATTTCGGGATTGGAAAAAAAACTGGGATCACAGGGTTTCGGAATTCCGGGATCTTGGGGCTGAAAGTCTTACTATAAATCTTCCAAAAATTCTAATTGCCTCTGTCCAAATTAGCTGACACCGGGGGATGGGACAAATGTCCGTTTTCTGACCCCACTCACGATGGGGAGGAAGTTACAGAAAAAACTAAGAGAAAACAAATATCAAATTTCCCTGTTTAACATACACACCGGCCTCGAACCCTTCAAGGTTCAACATGTAAGAAAACTAACATTAAAAGTATACAGTATAAAAAAATGTAAATAAGATACATTAAATGTGTTACCAGATTCACAATAGTGTGAAAAAAAATTCAAAATATAATTCAGACAAAAATTAAACCCCGGGATTTGAAAAAACCACTTGGATCCCGGGGCTGCAAACCCTAGTATATTCTCCGTATAACGCGTACCGCATTTCTTACAAAGAAGCCTGTAATGTACTTGCGCAATGCTCTTATGTTTTGTAGTCCTTTATTTGAGGTATGATTCTAAGCTTTGGAAAAAATGTACTTCTAGAACTACAACTCTTTCTACATATAACGCGTATCCATAAATTTTAATCTTTTTTTGTTCAAAGTGGATTCCCCGGATTTTACTGTATAAATTAGATATATTTTGTTTTCAAATATTTTGGTATACGGTGCGACGTTTGAGAAAAATAACGGTAGCGTGATATTTATTAATTTTAATATTTGGTTTATTTACGACACAGCTATTAATAAATTATAAGTGGGAAAATAGCTTCCCATGTCGACATTTAAAAATGAAGTTGGTGGGAAATATATATACTTCGCCTTTATAAAGGGTTAAACAACGTTTATACAAGGTGCTTTGCTTCTATGTAATATAATAGATCGTTCGCACTTTATAGAAACGATTTAATAGTTCATTTTCTCGTTTACAATTTGAAATAAAACTTTGGCAACTTCAGAATAATCGTCTGCTAAGGTTTTCTTTTGATTTTAATGTAAAATCATAGATTTATCTTAAAAATAGCTCCGAAAAAGGATTTACAGCTCGAAGGTTAGGTAATTTAGCTTTCCAAGGAAAATTATTCGTATCAGCAAATTAAAAAGCAGTGCAAAAATCTCAGTTATTACATTTCATTTAAAGACTATTTATAAGCCAATAAATTTGACTGGGAAAAATTGTCTAGAAAAAGTAAAAATGAAAACATGACCACGAAACTTCATCCTAAGACTGTTCAAACGCAAGTAACTATCAACAAAGTAAAGTCTCTGATCCTAAAATAAATTTTGCCGTTTCCAAGATCCATTGCACTGAAACTAGGAACTGTAATTAAAATCATTCATAAAGATTTTAAAGTTAAAACACATATTTAAACCTAAAGTTCATCTCCTTTTTTAAAAACATATTGCTGAAAGAAAAGCAAATTGTAGAAAATTATATTAAAAAACACCTAGCTGCTGAAAAATGGATATTTGTGGAAACACTCGATGAGGCATCGGTATATTTAAGTAACTGTAATAAAAGAAGATCAATTTTGACCGTGCAACATGGCTCCGTCAGTGTACAGTCAAGTTTCCTATAGGATTCAAGATAATTGCAGGATTTTCTAACACCAGCAAATTAAAAATCAAAAAGTAAAGCTAAAATTAATTCACTAAACTATCAGCAGAATATGTTAAAACCATTTTTTGAAGAAATCCCATCCTTATACGGAAAAGACCTTGATAAAGTTGAGTTTTATATGGACAAGCCTGTAGTCAACTGCCGCTTATTTAACAAAGAAAGAATAGAAAACAAGAATAAAGTGTATCCCATTTGATGGAATACCTGTAAAATCTCCCTACATTTCTCCAATGAACTTTAGTGTTTTCGGTTTATTAAACTGAGTTTTAGGAAAACGACATTCAGAACACTGAACGGATTTTGGAATATGGTTCAAAAGGAATGGTGTAAAATTTGTATGACAGTACTAAGAAAGCCTTTACTTCAATGAAAAATTCGAGCTAGAGCAATTGTCAAGAATCATGGATATCATATGGAAGAAAAAGTGCTCAATTCATGTGATGCTAATGTCACATGATAATGATAACCACATGTTTTTAGCCAATTAATTCAAAATCCCATGTGACGTCATAGTCATACGATAAAAGCATTCATGTGTTTCCAGCTAATCACTTCGTGCACTTCGTTGTTGCCAACTTTTTATCTTTTTAGAAACTTTCTCTTAAAAAATACAAATTTGTCAACAACAATAATGCACATAGGTAAGCAAAATGTATTTTATGTTAAAGTACATGCATAAAATATTTTTTTAAATTTGTCTTTAATTTAAGTCTTGAAGAAATTTATTTCTTATAACATTTGGACATTTCTACCCGATTATAAGATTTGAAATTTTGACCAAGTCTTACAAATAGGACAACAAGTACAGTTAATTTGATATCTGTTTTGAATTCAGTGGAGATCACGTGTTTGTCTTGATCATGTGACCATTGCCTAAGAAATTACAGTATTTCTTGAAAAATTTAACTATTAAAATCGTTTTCATAAAGTGCGCTCGCGCGAACGACCTTCTGTTTTTTAAACAACTACGCAGTATATGTATAAAAACCATGTAGAGGCCATGAAGAAAACTATGTTGGAAAGTGCAAAACATCTGAGTATTCCATAGTGATATTCTCAAATATTTTAATATAACTTTGAATTAGCAGAAAACCATGCAGGATTCTACTCTTAGAAGAAAGACATTCAATATATTTACAACATATCTATAATCACTCTATGAACTTGGAAAAACTTCCTTTAAAAGTCAAGACCAAACTACATTTTCAAGGCACATCGAAATTCCCACGGCTAAAATTATCCGAGGAAAACCGTGAAAGCTCGCCTCACAGATTCAACGTCAAAATTCAATTTTTCTTTTTCCAAATCCAAACAAAGCGGATCAAAAAACAAAGCAAAACTTCGATGATTAAAAATCAGACTCCATTGTACTTTAGCTTCCTTTTGTAACATCGCATTCGCCCTGAACCGTTCACAAGACTCCCCCCCCCCTCCGACTAGAGTTGATGTTGATAATCATCAGTTCCAGTATGTGGTCCACCACATTAATTAGAGTCATTAGAATCTGAGAAATAAAGCAATGAGTTCAACAAAAAAGAATGTTTTGCTTGATGATCTTGAAGTCTTTGATGTATCTATCATTAAGTACAAAATGGTGAAGATATTAGGCTTAACGTTCATTCGTGAAATATGCGATTATATAGATAAAAATGATGAATGACAAAGCTTTAAGGCAAAATGGATTAAAGTGTAAATATTAAATAACTAATTTTATATTATATTGAGATATTTCTAATTATGTTTGTGAAATTACCGTGTAAATAATTGTTAAAATCATAATAATCATTAGATAAAAAAATGGCGCTGTCGCCGAACATTTCTTTTTTCTAACCTTTTTGCTTTGCCGTTTTGGCAGCAGTGCTAATGTTTGAAGCTATCAGAAATTTAATGTTCGTTGTCTGATACAAATGTTGAGAATCAGCAAAAATGTACAGATTGACTAGATATCGTTGAACAGACATTTATCAAACATACAAAAATATTTAAAGCAAAAAAAAAAAGTTCAAATGCTTTGAAAAATTATTGGAATATGAAGCGGTAAAAGTGACCAACTGCATCTGGAACCATGGTTTTAAAAAGTGTATAAATAATCATTCTTTTTTTAATATTTAGTGTCAGTTGAATTAGAATATACAAATAGAATTTTTTAAAGAATATTATTATAATAAAAGTTATGTAGTGTTTTGGTAAAACATGAAGAAAAAATATTTTCTTTTGTAAACATTCTTCTTTTATGGAAAATTATCTTATAAAAATATTTTGTCAGAAAAATTCATATGATTTTCAGAGTTACAACCAAATATAATAACCTCTTTTTTTTACAAAAAAATTTCTCATTTTTGATATATTAATATATGAATATATTCCCTTTTAAATAATGTTTTAAAACCCTAGTATAGCCCATACAGCTATATCTAGGCAAAATATTTTTATTATGGGACATTTTTTATAAAAGGTGAACGCTTTGAAAATATGTCCTTTTTTCTTCATTTTTATTATCAAAGAATTGCATTTAATTCATTTTTATTGCAATGATATTCTTAAAACAATTTTATATGTACATTGTAAATCAAATGACACTAAATATGAAAAAAGTATTCATTTATACGCTTTTGCAAAATCATGGTTCTAAACGTACTCAGGAACCGCCAAAAGAAATTGAAAAGCTTACGTCAAACTGTGCGAATGTTGGAGATATCAATTGTTTAAGATGAATCTGATAAAAAAATTTAAAATCATTTTGTAAAAAATCATATCGATAATAAACAAAATAATTTTAAAAAAAAACGCTTTTGAAAATAATCTCCTATACGTATGAATGAGACGAAAAAAATACTAACTCTAAAAATAAACATATAAGAAAATTAAAACAACAAAATGTTATTTACCGTTTTTTTACGGTTTCGAGAACAAAACAAGTACATCCCAAATATCAGTTTTCCGCTTGGGATTTTGATAAGAAGAATTATTTTAATCGAATCATTGAAGTAGAACTTGAATTTTAAAATGCAGAAGATTAAAAGCTAGAAACTTCAATAATAGAAGTAAATGAAGCAATGAAAACAATTTAATACAAATAGGAGTGCTCATGATGAAATTATAATGCATCGAGCGCATTTTTATAACTCAAATAAACAACACGCGGATAACGTCTATATCTCTTAAAAATAGTTATGAGTTCTTAAAGGTCTTTAATAGTTATCAATTTTTTTTTAATCTTCAAAAACATTATCTTAACGTTTCGATTAAATGGATTTGAATTTTGGTATATAAGTTCTATGTTATTTTCTTCTCTAATACGCATTTAAATCATATTAATCTTGTTTTTATGCTCGATTCATTTAATCAGAACATAAATATTTTTCTGTACGTAATTCAACAGACGTTCTGCTTCGTAAAATTTTCCCATTTTTTTTTTTTTTTCAATTAAATGTCTTAAGTCGACTGGAAATTAAAACAAAGTTATTTATACATTCTAGGTCAGAATTTATTTCTTCTAATGGAAGTAGACCATTAAATTTGAAACAAAGATGAAATAATCATTATAAGTATAAGAAAAACAACACACAAAACAGGACTTGTAAATAGAAATATATACTGTAAACATTTCTTTTTTTTTTCCTAAAAAAGCTTTCTATGTTATAAATATTCGATCTCTTCGGACAATAAGTTTCGTTTGGACAACTAATCCATATTTTTCAGCAATTTTTTTATTCAAACAGATCACGACAATTACTCGTACAATATAAAATTCAATCAATCTATGTATGTATATTTTTATTGTAAGTTGAAAATTCATAATATACACTCTACTACAATGGATCATAAACTTTCGATCACCACGGGGCCTTTTATATATCAGCCTGGCATCAAGGACCCACAAGATTTCGAACATCCTTTTCTGATTCCCAACAAGTGGCTGAGGGGTTTAAAAGTTCCTCAATAATCTTAAGACTGCCTGTGCTACTTATATAGACTTTTTTAACACCTTTTTATAAGCTTTACTTGTATGTAACGGAATCTTTGACCTCCATTTTTACCCACTTTAAAAGGTCAGATTAATTCGAAATTTTGCTCATTTGTCAAGAACCGATGACAATACATTAAATTAATAATTTTGTTCCATTGTCCTGATCAAGATCATCAGGATTAACGATTTCCTATTTTCAGATCCCATCTCGCATTTGGCGACTAATTTCAGATCTTAATTCTAGATTTGGCGACTAAAATATTAAGCTACAACTTAGTTCGATGAACTATAAAAGGGTGCTTTTTGGGTTTTTTTTAAAACTATAAGTTAATTATATTTACTAAACAGTCAACATCTAATTAAAAATTTACAAAATACGAATTTCAAATAAATAATATTCGTAAACTGTATTAATTCAAATTTTTAATGAGAAGAATAGTGCAGCATTTCTTTTATGTTATATCAGGTGTAATATTTGAAATCTGTGATCTCTCTCTCAATTACGGCTCTATTCTACGAAAATGGATGCTATCGTTATCGTATTGGTGCGTTATGAATTCAGTTCTTAATCTATATGCACATGTGTTTCTATAATTTTTTGAATATACAGTTCACTCTTGATAATTCAAATATTCGATAGTAGGAACCTCTCGCTAATTCGAAGTATATGCTCAGCCCCTAGAAAAACTCTTGATATTTCGAACTAAACAATACGTTTTGGTACACTCAATATTTCGAAGTAAAATCTGTGGTTGACGGAATAGAATACGCAATAATTCGAAGTGATCTTATAAAACTCTCGACAATTTAAGCACTTCGTATCATGCAGGGTCTTGTAGCAAAAAGGTTGGAGCTTGCATGTTTTGTGTTGTATTGTTTCTGCTTGTCTCCCCTGTAACGTAGTCCTTGGATGACCATCGGAGTTGACTCCGATAACTCTGACAGAAGCTAAAGTGTCACTAAACAAATTGCGCAGTTTTTTCCTTGAAAGTCATGTTGAAGCGGACATTTTTCAAGCTTCATTTATTCTAGAAAAATCTATTGACAAAGTTAGATTGAATGTTATACAACAAAAAAAAAAAAAAAAGAAAACAGATTTTTTCGTCGAAAAAATTTATTATGTTCAGTACATATTCTTTTAATAGTTGTTTGTAATACATAAACGTATCCTTTAATACAGGACTTTTAACTTCTGTACAATATTTATACTATATATATAACTAGCTGTTACCCGCCGCTTCGCTGGGAATTTCATGATGTTTTATAAATTTTTACTGCTTATACATATGTATAAATTATTGATATCTAAGTCCTAGCATTAAGAATTCGATTGTATTGAAAAATATACTTATACCTGTAACTGTCGCCTGTTGATAAAAAAAAGGGCAGAACTCATCTAATTTGTGTTTTCTAAAAATCTCTAAAATTGAAGCATAGAATGATGTTTGCTCTTTCGTAACCCAAAAACCAAGCGGATTCCCGCAAAACCAATTTTCGGTGGATCTCTACTCCGTAAATTGAACATGCAAGCCAAATTTCAAGTCTAAATCTAACAGAAAAAAAACCAAAAGTTTTACTATCAATATCCCCGTAATCCCGTTGAGAGCCGTTTTCCAAAATAACCGCTCTCAGCGGATTTCAACTCAACAAAAGAAAAATGCAAACCAAATTTCATTATTATAGTCCTTGTAGCTCAAAAAAAGTAATTTTTTTTGTCAATACGTCCCAGTAATCCCCTGCACCCCCCCCCCAGAACTTGATTTGCTTAAAATACATTCTTAGTGGATCCCTATTCAACAAAGAAACATGCTTAACAAATTTCAAGTATATGGGTCTAACAATTAAAAACAGGAATTTTTTCTGTAACTCCTCTTGACCCTGGCAACCCTCCTTGGGGGTCAATTTTCGTTTTACTCTTTGTTAGAGGAACTCTATTCCATGAAAGGAACATGCCTACCAATTTTCAAGCAGGATGATCAAATAGTTTAAAATTGAAATATTTATCAACTACGCCTCTTAATCTCCGAAATTAAACTTAGTAGTTCATATTCGCGAAACCCATTTTGTAGCGGTTCTCTACTTTACGAAAGAATCTGCTTATCAAATTTCAAGACTGTACGTCTAATAGTTTAAAAATGGGATAATTATCTATAACGCCACTTGAGCCCCCGCAACGCCACATTAAAGAAACTCACAATTAAGAAATTAAGAACAATTTGAATTAAGAAAAACAGAGAGGTAGAAAAATGAAAGATACCTTGAAAAATAATATTCTTCGATTACAATATAAATATTAAGCAAATAATAACTATTGTTTAAATGTGCCTAAAAATGTAAATAAAAAAAAAGAAAGGATTAAAACTAACCGTAAAACTTATCAATTTTTTGTTTCTTGCATTGCTTTTTGCTTATGAAGCTTGATTTATTATTTTTAAAAGTGCATACGAAACAGCCGATGCTCTACTTAACTGAACAGTGTTCTATCATAAAAACTATCATAACAAAAATATATGGCACGTGTCAGCGTATTATCATGTGCGCGTAACACTATTATGTCTCATGAAGAGCATCGGTCGCCAGTAACCAAAACAACGACTTCATTAGCTCAGCTTGGCGTTCAATTTGGCGTTCATCTTGGCATTCAGTTTCACGTTCACCCGTATAGTTTCCGTTCCCGTAAGAATACGGGAATAAAATATAGCCGATGTTACTCCCCGTTAATGTAGCTTTCCATTAGTGAAAAATTTTTAAAATCGCACCAGCCGTTCCCGAGATTAGCCGGAACAAACAGACAGACAGACAGACAGACAAAAATTTTAAAAATTGGTTTTTTGTTATGAGTACCGTATATATACTTATCATTATGCATATTTATTTTATAATTAATGCTTTTTTAAAATACTTTAAAATAATTTCATACATATGTGCAATTGTTGCTTTATATTACATAGTTTCAAATTTAAATGTATTAGAAAAAAAATTTCTCTTAATGTATTTTGGGAATTTTTTTCCTACCCTCTTGATAATTCGAAGATTTTCATTGGTCCTTTCAACTTCGAATTATCGAGAGTCGATTGTATTACGTTGTAGTATTGGCTATGCAGCTGCAAACTATAAAAAATATTGAATTCTTGATCAAAATTCACGTCCTGGTAGGGTTTTTCATTTGGTGCAATTATTGACCTAGTCTAGAATGGCACATCTTTCAATTTTTTCACGAAGCCTTTCAGAGTCCGTAAAAGAGTGAAATTTAACATTAAATGAGAGATCTTCGCTTACCCCTTACAAAGGCATTGCGAACTCTAGAAAGTCAACGACTCACAGTTTAAGAAACACTGCTCTATTGTGTGTAACTTTAAATTGAATTTTAAACTTGTGACGGATCTATACGCGGGTCTACTAACCTCTTGAGGACTCTTTAACGAAAATATTTAATTCAACCAACTTTCACCGAAGGTAAGAAAACGTGACTATGCAAATTAAATTTATTATATAAATTCTGTATTAGCGAGTTTTGAGAGTTATTGAAGTGAGAATCTAAGATTATTAAATTGAGAATTGAAGATATCCAAAGTGAGGATCACTCGGATGTGAGTTGATCAAGACTATTAGTGTTCAAGTCCTCATCTGTAGGACTTCTGACTGACAAGAGTTCAGGTATTGTGCGTATTATTTAAATAGAAGTTAAGCGTAAATTGTTAGTGCGCGTCTGAGTTAATAACGAGCTTGTATAGGTTATCGTAGAAATTAGTTGAGTGTCCGTAAATATTATCCCCAGGCTAACGGGTCTCACCTTCGCGCTCTAATCATTGATCTAAATTATCTTAGTTGGATTATTATTGTGTCTGTGTTAATTCTTATGACAAATAAACGATTTTAGTGAATCATGTCGTCTGATCAATTAGTTTCTCCCACACTTCTAGCCGGGTCCGAGAGTAGACAAGGGGGATTACAGGGAAGTAGGAATGGTTCTCCATTACAAACTTATATAATGGGAATTTAGTTATTATAAATCTAGTTATCTTGCTTTTCTTCCTATTTTATTTATTTCATTGTGTCGTCTATATAAGTCTGAGGAAAGTATAGATAAATATTAAGAAAATAATGCAACCGTGGTAGTCAAGTGATAATGTCATGGACTTGTGCCTAGCGTTGTCGAATCGTGTGTTGGTGTCCCGGTACCACTGAAGACTCGCAGTGTAGAGGAGGTGATGCACATCAAATCTGACAAGGCTTCAAGATCTCCTGTTGGAATAGTGTTGAAATTTGGAGAGAAAAATGCCGGAGTCAAAATTACGAGAACATCACACTGTTCAGCTACACGAGGACTTACGGCCACGGACCTCGTCATTTTGAACCATGGTCAAGTGACGAGGACGACACCTGCCAAAAAGAGCAGCCTGCTTATCAGAGCTTAACTATGCTCTATTAGAATGAGATGTGGTGATCACGCTGGCCAGGAAAGTGTTGGGAGGCCTGAAAACAAACAGTAAGAAGGCGGGGAATGTAGTTGAGCATTATAAATGTAAGACTGAGAGTTCGCCGTATTCTATCGTAAGATATGGGTATACGCAATTTTGTCTTGTTCAGATAACTGAGCTATTCAACACAAAGGAAAATAGATATTGTCCTATAATATAAGTGAAAAACGTTTTTTTTTTTGTTGTCCATTTTGAAAAAAATTGAAATGTTATAGAGTTTTATGTCAAACCTTGGTGAGCTACTTTTTTGCTATAAAGTGTGTTGTAACAAGATATATGAAAAAAATTGTATTAATTAATTCGAATTGTATAACTATAACCTTTTACATTCCGTTGAAGGTTATATCATGGAGCATTCAAACGTCGAAACTGTATCTTTTTTTTTGTAAAAATCTACCAATTTAAAAACAATTTGCTACCCACTTTTCCTCGAAATGTTTCCGGAACGGATTGATCTTTACTGACGGAAATTTAGATCCAATATCGAAAGACATTGAAAAATGATCCAACTCAAAGCACGAACCAGAAGTGGAAAGAATCCATTTTAGCCTTAAGCTCAGAAAACACACAGGCGTGAAAGAAGTGATCTTGAACGCGACATAATCCTTTTTTTCCCCTAATTTCTTCCTTCCTTCCTTCCTCGACAGGAATTGTGTCACAAATATTTCCCAAAATATGGAAACGGCGGAAAAGATGCCGAAGAAATATTAAATAATACCGGAAATACTCATATTTCCCTGAAAATTGCTACTGATATATCTATTAGGCTATTTCGTCCTTTTCAAATGTCCTATAAGTCCTTTCTGAGGAAATAGTTTTAAAAAGGATTATGTGAAATACAAAAGTGTGTTGAATAACGCTTTAAGCTTATGAACAATAATGTAAAATAGAGTTGCTGTATTCCAGTAGTCTTATGATCAATTTTTCTTGCCCTAAATGTGATATTTTCACCCTATCTGCGGCTGAAAATAGAAAAAATTGGTACCTAAAATGAAACCCCTAATATCAAATGCGTATTATGAATTAAATAAGACAAACCCAAAATTGACTAATTGGAATGCCAAAATCTAAAGAAGGGGGGGGGGTAGATTACGTCTATCGTTTTGGCCCTAGCTTTGAGCACCATCAGGAAACTACACGATTCTGCTCTCCCCCCCCAATTTTGAGATAGAATACCCCGGGTTCCCTCCTCTCCTCCTCTACCATAAGCCCCTCGAGAGGATTTTCGGCTCTCTGAATATTCAGAGCGATCCACAGACGCTATACATTTACAAACATTCATGCCTTCTATGGGATTCAAACCCGGGACCTTCGTCACAGCAGTCAGCTTCTCCAACTCTTATCCCGTCTGGGTGGCAATAGCTAGCTATATAAAATTGCATAGAAGTAATTTCATAATAATATATATATATTTGACGCAAGATAAATATTTTCTAAAAAGTCGGTACATCTAATTTCAGTTCATTCACTTCAGTTCATTTTATCTCTTAGTTTAGGGATGTCCTACCCAAATTACCTTGCGGGCCTCTTAGTAAAAACATTATGATCCAGCGAGCTGCATATAAAAATATACATCTTTATATTAGATTTGAACCCATAACAAACACTTATTAGAATAAAAATGTTGAAACGGAATGTGAATTATTATTATTATTTTCATTATTTTTCATGTATAGAAACATACATAATTTAGTAATAATAATGCAGTGGTCGAATTTGCCTAGTCCTAGCAATAAGCAGCTCGATAAAGTTACAAGAGTCAAGCATGATGCTGCGAGGGAAGGGGGGGGGGATCGCTGCAATGCAATACTGCTCACTTTTAAGAATATATAAAAACAGAAGTAACGTGATAAAACAGAAACAGTTATAGGATATATTTGTTACAAAACACTGCACGAAGAACTAAAATATTGCACAAAATAGTCGTATTTTGTAAAATTGTAGTGAATCACGCGGCTGCAAAGTTATTCAAATCTGGCAGCATACGACCCTAGGGACGCGGGTTGGCCACCCCTGTCTTAGCTATTACATGCCTTGTAAGCAGTGAATAAATGACAGATATACAGCTAATACAGTAGAACGTCGTTTATCCGAACGTTTATTATTCCGGAGCGTCAAATATCCGGACCGAATTCCGGATACTTTTTCGAACAGTGCAATGCTTAACAATTGTTTCGCTTGAGCCCAAAAGTGTAGGGAAAATCCAAGGTGAGAGATATTTGGGGAATTTCAGTTGTGTGATTTGGTAAACATCTGTGAGGAATATTAGAGCAGTTTTTTTCCAAGTGAGGGGTGTACACGTGCTCTTTTGCTGTGTTTTCTTGATGTAGAAACCTGAATGGCATGCGATACAGAAGACTGTGGATTTCAAATTCTAAATAATGACGAAATTGTGACTTCCGTGCAAGAAGAATTCGACCCTGTCGACGATGAAACGGATGAAGACAAGGACAACAACAACAACAACGAAAGTAGCAAGGGTCCATCAAATGCTGACGCCTTTCTGCGTTAAAGACGACTACGGAGTTGTACGAACAACGATCAGAATGCTATCTTACTCAACTACTGCTGCTGAAGAGAATCAAAGACCTTGCAGCGAAAAAACAAAGGTGTACAATGGTACAGCGAAAAATAAGTGATTATTTTCCCCAATCAAGGTAAAATTGCGACATTATGCACCTATTATGCATTTTCTTCAAGCACGTTTCCCGCATGTGATGTTTTTCAATATTCGTATAGTGTCCGGTTTCATATACTGCATGGATCGCATTCGAATTTCGGTTATCCGAACGGTGTCCAGCCCCAATTAATTCGGATAAACGACGTTCTACTGTACTGTTAATTTTTAAAATAATTAGCCTACTAAGGGAATTATGGCTTTAGTTATTAATAACTTGGCTTATTGATTGATCGTTTGGTTGTAGGGAACGTATAGTGACTCAAGTAATTATCCCAATGAATGGGTCTGCTAATAACTATTATCTGATTAAATAATTATTACCATGGTCTCAGTGCTATAAATTCTCATAAATCATTACCAGCTTACATGGTTGTTATTGATAATCGCCTATTTTTATTAATAAAAACCGATTATTCCCATTGATTAAAACATACATGAATACATCTGTATTAGCGAATGTATAACCGGAACTGATTCCGAATATATGAGAATAGTTGATAATAGCTGCGGTGCACAACACATTTTTCCTCTTTAAGACATCCGAAATACGAAAAAACTGATTTTAAAATTACAAACCGACAGTTTTTTTTCTTATAAAAAATCAGAATTTTAGTACTGTGTAATCCGTTTTAAAGTCTTCCTTTCTGAGTGAAAATACACATAAGTCTCAGAATATTGAAGACAGATATTTCTCTGATGAATATGATTGATGTCATATCGGAACCGGTCATGTTTTCCTGAAAGTAGAAACTAATAATTCCTTAGTCTTTCCTCATGTCCAAATAAACCTTTTCTAAGGAAGCAGTTTACTTTAAAAGGGGGGATTATCTTCACCGTCAATTAAATAACAGCGATATTATCTATTTTTACGGCTTTGTAATTGTGTCTTTCTAAATCAATTATCGTTTTTTTTCTGTAAACATTTTTGCTTGCCCTAAATTTCAGTACATTTACTTAGATCTCTCTATGAAATGAGAAAACAGCAGATAATATTGTTTTCTTTCTGAAACAGGTTTCTTAATAAACCGTGATTAACAAACTTTTATTTATTTTACTCATTTACAAAAGCATTTTTAATCAATAATTAAGTTATTTTTACTGTGTAAATGCATTAAACGTCTGAACATACAGAAGGTCGTTCGCAATTTATGGAAATAATTTTGATAGTTTTTATCAATAAATACCATTTTTTATGGCAATTTGCTTCTTTCTGATTGCCATAGTTCTTGACAACTGGACAGCCATTTTAAAGGCTGACGTAAACTGAATCATGAACACAAAAATACTTAACATCGTTCATTAACATAAAAAATTATTTTTCATTTCAAGAACTCTATTCCTTTTTCTGTCTCATTTCTTATCTTAAAATTATCTTACATTTTCTTTTTAAAACATCGTAAATTTTTACTTGAGAGTTCTTTGAGAAAAATTTAAAAGGAGCCTGCAACTGTGTTAAATTAGTGCCTCAAAACATTTGAAAATAAAAAAAAAACATTTTTCGTAGTTTTCCACAAAATGATAGGTTGTTATGTTTTCCCGATATCTTAAACATATAAAAAGAGTTATATTTCTGCAGAAAATGTGTATTATTAAATATAGTATATTAAATAAAAGTATATATATTAAATAAAAGTAACGCCAAACGTGCCAAATTATTGCCTTATTTGCATTTCTCGTAAAACAATTAAGTGCAAAATTTTTCACAAACACTCGCACTCCCATAACTCAGAAATTGTTCAAAGTAAAAGCTGCAATATAAAATCGTGAAATTTTAAGGACGTTATAGCTGCTAATTACTGATCTATTTATCACGAAATATGAAAAGAAACTGCGGTAAATATTATGACCCGTAATCATTGAAATATCAGATAAACGGCACCATAACAAATTCTTACGAATATTTTGAGATTCCATTAAAATAGGGAATATAAGCAATGTGGAAACTATATCCATTTCTACAAATAGTCGGGTTTCATAGTTAAAAATTCTGTTTTAAGTTAACGATTGAATTTAGTTAATTAATATGTTAACGCCATACTACATAAACCTGATACGTAAAAGATCTAATTTAGGTAAAATCAATTCTGCAAAGCCTTAAATTCCTCACGTTCGTGTGGTGTAGAAATCTGGTAAGTGGGTTGCATCTCACACGCTTATGTGTCGTCCTCTTCACTTGACCGAGGTTTATAATTATGAGGTCCGTTACCAATTGTCCTCGTGTTGCCTGTAATGTAAGCCCATCAATAATCAAATCACGTTACTAAAATGCAAAAATAATCCGACTGCCCTAAAATTGTGAATTTTTCAAAAAATTGACAAATTCTTTTTATGATTTTATTTTACAGGCCATCTTATCAGCTTTATAAAAATACCAAGTTTATTATTTTCCATTCACTAGAACAAAAACTACAAGATTATTGTTTCAGTGAAAGCAGATACCATTACTTTCAGCAAGCATAACGCATTTTACTCGAAATGTGTTTATTTGAAAATGTTCAAACGGGGCCAGTGATTACTAAAATTTTTGTAAATAATGAGCTGAAATTTTTTGTGTATGTTTTGCATAATAGCAGAAGTGTTTAAACCTTCAAATTTATCAATCACTGTTTTATTACAAAATTTAAAGCCCTTATGTGAACATAATCACTGTTTTTTATGCAATTTCATATAATAACTAAGATAAAGGGGTCTAGTTTGTGTAAAAATTAAAATATCTCTTATTCTGAAAGTCATTTCAAAAATAAATAACACATAACAACACATCAGAATTCAAAAAATTATAAGACTGGTTCATAAACTTTGAAAACAGAATAAACGCGTTTATGTTTTTTTTTTTTTTTTTTTTAAATTTTTACCACATTTTCCCATTTTAGTAATAATAAGTTCTTTTTCTTTTCTTAATTTTAGCATATTTTTCTTAAAATGTAAACAAATCTAAAGACAATAAAAAAATCCCCATACTTTTATTTTTTCTTAAAATTTGTCGCAAGTAGTGATACTTTAAAAAAAAAAGGAATTATTTCTACTTATATTGATATTTCCGTAGAATTTCGCAATTATTAATATTTAACTTTATGATTTAGAAAATTCTTGAAAAGAGTAAAAATCTGTCATCCCTAATTACTGTTTAGAATAATAAATAAAATAAAGGGCATAATAGGCCTTTGGACAATCATTTTTTGGTGATCCAAAAAATGTTTACAAAACGGATGAAAAATTATTCATTAACAATAGACAAAAGTTGCAAATGGAAATTAAGAGACATATTTTGCGGTCACTTTTCTACATTATCACACAAACTTTTTAGTCATTTCTCAGACCACTGGACCCCTTTGCTTATCCCTTCATAGTGCTTTCGTGACCACTGAGCTAGTACTACGCAGCTGTTTGAAGATCACTATCTGAAGTGAACCTTGTTCCGGATAAGTGTTTCTACTGGGGTTTTCAATCTCGGGTTATAATTTTAATTTCGGGATTACATTATCTAAATCCCGGGATTCCCGAATTGGTCCCCGGGTTAGGATTGGACTATTAATTAAATATACTTACACGTTAGCATAGTTGAAATCGAATAATAAGACTGAAAATATAATTAAAAATTCAATTTAATAATTTCGAAAGTAAATTTAACTTTATTGAAACAAATAAAAAAACATAATTCATCATAAAAACAAATAAAATTAGTACACAATGAAATTAAAAAAATATTTTTTCATTTCTTGTGTTTCTACAAATAAGCTTTTAAAAAACACAGCTCGTCCAGCGTTTCATCGTTCAAACGGATTCTTATTTTTGTTACAAATTGTCCTGCAGAAGAAAATGTTCGTTCTAATTCTATACTAGTAGGTGTTATCGTCATAAAATAGGAGTAAGTTCTTTTCAATTAGAAACCACGTTTCCTTCCATTTTCAAAAAAGAGGCATTTCTTTTTCTTTTTTTTTTTCGTATTTAATGCCAGTGTCTCAAATCTAATAGGCTGCATTGGTGCATATCTCTCTTTGATAACTTTATCTGGTTCTTCTGCTACACTTAATGGTTTTTATGCATAAATTGATCCATTTATTGAATCAGCATCTGAATCAATTTCAAGTGTTACCTTACTTGAAACATATATATATATATATAGAGAGAGAGAGAGAGAGAAGGTCCAGTTGCCATGAGCTGCTAGCAATGCAACGAGATTTGAAATGTCTCAAGTCTTTCAAGCAAGTCCGCTATCAATTAACGGCATTTAATTGAAGAAGAAGCTGACACAAAATCTATTCTTGAGATGTTGCTTATAATACTGTGTAAGTATTGGAGGGAGCAACTTAGATCTGAGCGCCATTCTCCCTTACGAGTAATGAGATCGAGTAATTTATATATATATATATATATAAACCCTAGCTTCTTCAATGCTGGAGGAAAAAAAGTATAGTCCCTACTAGCCATGGAGGGAGGGGGGTAGGGTGACTCCAGACTTCCCACCTAAACTTTCGCAGCAATTCCTGAGTCTGGATAGCTGTATGGGGAGCCACTCGCTTCCATGTTGCAATTTTCCATTTGCTATTTGATGTCTACAAAAGAACGACACCATTTTTCTACCTGTTGTTTACTCATTGCTTCGCCCCTGTCCACTTCCACGATTGTCTGTGAATGTCAGATGAGGATACATTCTTGGCCCTTAAGAATCATATCAGAGTTCGCACCTCAGTACGAGATCACTACTCTAGATGTCTTGCCATTACTGTCACTGGTACAGGTTTGAGTACTAACACTATCTGCTCGCACAACCGGTGTAAGACAAAAATCGTCATCTCTCTCCACTCTGAGTAGCAATAGTTCCATCCACGATTACTACTTTTCAAATATTGCTGCTCAGTGGCGTAACGTACACCCCCCGCATTGCAGGGGACCCAACGCCTCTGTTATGTTATGGTTTTACAATCCCTTGCAAGATCCAACTTGAGTCCCAAAACCAGACTTTGCAGAGGGGCCCTAATATTCTTCGTAACGCCACCGCTGCTGTATGTAAACTTTCTTTTTGTATCACCCCTCGTAAATAACACACAAAAGTTTTTCAACCAAGCTTCAGTAATTCTTTTCAATAATACGAATTCAGAACATTAAAAAAAGATCATTTGAATGAAAAAACGGGAACATGAATGAAACATATCACTTTATCTCTTTGAAATCTAAATTCAAAAAGAGAACATTAAAGTTCACAGATAATCTTAATAGGAACAAAATGTGTATGTGGGGAAAAAGTTAGATTCGGAGCGCAATTCACTTACAATCAAAGCGACTCTAAATAAAACTCTGCATATCATTAAACATTAAGCAAAATTTATAGCCGAAATAACTATAATAAAAATTTTCCTAACACATAAAAATGCCCCATTGGGCACCACTACATGCTGTGAATTCACTATCCAATCCTCACACTGTCCATAAATTCAAACAAAGTGCTTATTAAGAAGAATTTATGGGCTCTGATTTCCATATTTTGATGCGGACAGGATTTTGCACGCATAAGCGAATGGAAAAATTACATGGCAACCTTTTGAATCCATGGTAATGAGTGTATTTAGCGGTAACTACTGCTTTCGGATGTTATCATTTTATAAAATGTTCTTTAAAATCTTTTTCTTCGTCAAATTACTCATGCGTAACGAAGAATTCTACGGCCATTCACTTGTGAGAACAACTTTCTACTATATTTATAAGAATTATATTTATTTATTTTAACTTTTTTTTTGCTTGCCTGCGAGAGGTTTTATAATAATCGCGTTCGAATAAAATAGTTATTGTTAATGGAATCTTATTAAGAGACTATTTTTAAACACTATTTTTTTTCTACGGTAATGTTTATTTTTAAAAATAATTGGGAAGGCTAACGTTATTTTTACTATCATTAGAAATCAAGGTAGCTATAACAATAATCTTACAAATGATAAATTGAAGATAATTATTTATTTCAATTCTTGTTATTTATTTCTAATACCTTTGTATCCCTTTTAACGTAAGATTTTTTTAGTTTAAACTTGGAATAAATTAATGTGCATTAACTCATGCAAAGTAGTTTTAAATTCGATGGATCAGACTTAAAATTTTCTCTTTTGAAATTTAATCCTTTGTATGGCTATTTTTTTTCTAGTAATGTTATGTTAAAATACTTTTGGGATTGATATTGATTTATAAAAATAGATTTATTTATATTTTACCTAAAATTAATTTAATTTTTAAGACATTTTTTGGTGGTGGGCAGGGGAGGGGTTACAATCGCCCACTGTAAGCTATTCAAAGGTAGGACAACTTTTGTTTTGCATTTCTTTCTATATCCCCTTTCATGATATTTATAGAAATAAACAGTCGAACCTCTATATTGCGAATTTTTCTATATAGCGAGTCTATATAGCCAGTCTAATTCATTTCGCCCGTTAGAGAGACATAAAAAAACAAACAAAAAGGTATTCTATTTTGATATGTTGGTGATCCCTGAACATATAGTGAAGGCAATTTTAAAAAAATTGTAGTAAATACCGAAAAAACTTTAATTAAATTTGTGAATACCTTTATTACAAAACTGTACCATTCGCTAAAAATGACGGTATTCGGTATCCCGTTATTCCGGTATTGCAATCTCGAATTGCAAGCTGTGCAAACGTATCTTATTCCTTATGCTTTAGTAGAACACAAATGATAACATTTATTTATTTTTTGTAAAGCCGGTCTATGACCACCCACTTTAGCCAATCGTACGTCATCTAGATCAGTTCTCTTGCTACTCAGGAAACTTACAGGTCATCTTTTGTACTAACAACTTGAAAATCCAGAAATCAGTTGTCGGGCTAACAGTAGAAATCATAGGTGAGAAGATAGCTCTCAATTGGCATTTAAAAAATAATGATATTGGTGGGAAGTATACTTCCCACAGCCTTAAAATGGATTAAATGTGACCGTAGTATCCAACTGGAAGAAATATTGGCAACGGACCTCGTAATTTTGAACCACCGTCACGTGACAAAAATGTTACCTGAGTTGAATAATGTTACATCCTAACCCCGCCAATGGAAGGATTTTGAGCCTTGACAGAACTGACAGAGTCACTCTACACGGCGAATCTTCAATGGTACAAGAACTAGAACTCATGACATAATGGTCAACTGGTCATGGTCGTGAACTCGTGGCGTGCATTGTTTGTGTCGAATCGGGGTTTGAAGTCCTGGTTCCACTAATGATCAGCCGTATAGGACAATGCTTCCCAACCTTTTAATCACAATGGACCATTCTATATTTGATAATTTTATCGTGGGGGGATGGGGACGTTGATTGTTTATACTATGCATTGTTTTGATTTTATAATTTTTATTTAATTGTATTTAAACATGTACGTCCAAAATAAAAAAAATATTGTTCCATTGGAAACTTTCCCCGAAGAAGAAGATGCGATCTATGCAAATCATGTTGTATTTTTAGGCATTAACTTTTAGGTTCGCTAGGAGAGAGAGAGAGGTTAGATGATAGAAGTTTGAGATTATAACATAAAGTAATGGAAAGTTAGACGAGAGAAACTCGTCGATTAATTAATATATAAAACTGATAACAGACAGTTTAGTCTGTAAGATAGTGGAATTGATTCAAATCGATCATTTATTTTAGATATGAGTTACATTCATTTCCTAACGTAAGTGACTCTATTTATAATTAAATATCTCATCCTCCCCACTTTGGCTCCAATACTTTATATACGTGCATTTCCTTCACTGGTTTTGTGGGTTTATAAAATGATAAATAAACAATACAGTAGAACGTCGTTTATCCGAACGTTTATTATCCGAAGCGTCAAATATCCAAACCAAAATCCGGATACGTTTTCGAACAGGGCAATGCTCTAAAGTTGTTTCCTCTGAGACCAAAAGCGACGGGAAAACACAAAGTGAGGGATATTTGAGAGGTTTCAGCTGTGTGTGATTTGGTAAACATCTGCGGGGAATATTAGGTCAGTTTGTTTCCAAGTGAGGGGTGCATACGTGCTCTTTAATTGAGTTTTGTTGATGTAGAAACCTGGGTGGCATGTTATGCAGAAGACTGTTGATTTCAAATGCTAAATGATGACGAGATTGGGACTTCCGTGCAAAAAGAATCCTACCCTGTCGACGATGAAACGGATGAAGACGAGGGTAATAACAAAGAAAGTAGCAAATGATGACGCGTTTCTGCGTTGGAGACAGCTACGGAGTGGTACGAACAACAATCAGAGAGCTGTCTTACTCAACTGCTGCTGCTGAAGAGAATCAGAGACCTTGCATTCAAAAAAGGAAGGTGTACAATGGTACAGCGAAAAATAAGTGATTATTTTCCACAATCAACGTAAAATTGTGACATTTTGCACCTATTTTGCTTTTTTTCAAGCGCGTTTCCCGCATGTGATGATTTTCAATATTCGTATAGTGTCCATTATCATATAATGCATGGATCGTATTCGGTTTTCAGTTATCCGAAAAATCACGTATCCGAACGGTGTCCGGTCCCAATTGATTTGGATAAATGGCGTTCTACTGTATTTGTTTTGATTATGGCGGGAGTTCATTCTGACTCCAAATCATTAAGATCGGGTTTAGGCTGTCGGGAGGAATCTCTGACAGCGCAAACTCGAGAGAAATACACCACAGCAAATATAATAGAAATAATTTAATGTTCCTTGGGCGGCCCGGTATTATTTAATCCACTGACCTTTACCCGTCCACGTCCCAGTGGTTGGGGACCACTGGTATCTAGAAATTGAGGCTGATTACATTTGTCGCGGTACAAAGTCCCCACGTTGGTATGGTACGGATGTTTGGGGAGTGGGATACTTGTCCTTGTCACTTGGCACTGTTTTAAAATTACCAAATCCGTCGCCACTACCCCTCGTGTTGCTTCAAAGAGTAGTGTGAAGTTTATAAACAAGTAATTAGTTTATGGTTTATTCTCGTTAGCTGGCATTATATGTACTAATAGAATATTATTATAAAATATGTTTAGTATAAATGCATTTAAAATTTTTTTTAAATGTTAAAATGCATTTTAACTGTTTATGTATCAATGGAATTACAAAAATGGGCAAGTCAAAAATAATTTCGTTAAAATTCGCTTAGATATTGTCAGGGCAACTTATTTCTGTAACTAGAATAAAAATATATTGCAGATAAAGAAATAATTTTTTACTACTTTCCTCAATTATTTTCTAAATTATAATTTTATCTGTTTACGTTGTAATAGCGCTTATTTAATAAAGATCTGGGTGAATAGGTAGAGTAAAAGGATTAACTTATGATAATGAATATTTAATAATAATCCCAGTAATGAATGCTTAATTTATGATTATTATAAATTTATAAGTATTATAAATCATTGCAAAAAGCAATTCCTTTAAAAATAATAAACTATTGTGTACATTATGCTATTTTAGTTAAATTTTTACTTATAATTAAAGATGAAAAAGAAAGCGCAGAATATGATAACTGCTTAACAACATTTTAATTTTTAATGAAAAGTAATTTTCTACGAATTATCTCTGAGATTTTTTATCATATTACGATTAAAAATGAATCATAACTACATAATTTGTAACACTTAAAATTCATAAACAATGTAACAAAATTAATTAAAAAACTGTTTTGTTGTTATACATTGAAGGATCTTTTTTATTAACTAAAATTTTAGCGTTAAAAACCAAAATTTCCGACGTGCTGTAGTTCAAAACGAAATTCTAGTTTTAGTTAAAGTAAACTTTTAATTAACGTCACTCTGAAGCTGCACGAAGGTTATTAGTGATGGACCTCGTAGATTTAAATCACGAGTTCAAGGAACCAAACTTCCACACCACGTCAAAGTGCGGAATTTTAGCCTTGACGAATTTAATGCGTATTAGCCTTTCTACATGGCCAGGCAAATAAACTTAGAAGTGAATAGTGATGACGTTCAAGAACTGCTGGATTCCCACAATCAGGGGCTGACAATGGATGAACGCATAGAAATGCATGAGCAAGAGCAAGATATTGAGGAACTTGAGTCTTTATAACCAGTTGAATCAGAAGATCGAATGTCAGTTGGAATTTGGCAGAAGGTTTTAGTTTAATTCAAAAAGAGTTACAAATTTTCGAAAATATAGCCTCCAACGCAGGGAGTGTTTGTTCAACAAAACAAGGAATATAATAAAAGAGTATCACCATGCTAGAGAAAATTTTGAGAAAGAAACAAAAATCTTTGAGCCGGCAGACTACTTTGTTAGATTTTATGAAACCTTCTGCATCAAAATAACTTCGGTTTTCGATTTTGTATTTGTGTTATCTAAGATTTGATTAAACATTTTCTTTTCTGAAATTATTATTTTCTTTCGTCTCCGCCCCAACTAAAAATAATTTACATGCATTTATATGCTAAATTATACCCGGAGTTACACGTTTATCACTCAGTCCCATCTATAGCATAAGTTCGGGGCATTACTATACATTTTTTTTACTACGTAACTGTACTTTTGGACACAATCTACAGGAGATAGATTGAATTTATCAATGTTCCATTTTAAAGCTACATTAGAAGCTACATGGTATTTGAAGTTTTGAATTTCGGGGAAGTGTGTGATGAGGGAGACGCCAGAGCTGAAACCCCACATTCCCACCACACCTTGACAGGAGAAAATCATGCGACACTTTTTTTCCAAAATAAAAATATTACCCATCAGTATTGTAATTTTATTACATTAATTATTATTTGTTTTTTTCTTTGTGCTGGATAATTTCTATCTTCATTAATTGTCTAGCTAATCTACCTTATCTCAAACTTTATAACTATTTTGCCTTTAAAACTATGAATTTTTTGAAAAAATATTATTAATTGAGAGAAATAATTGCTTTAGTTCTTGGAAATACGCGTGAACTGATGTTATAGCAAGAACTTTTGAGAAGAAAAAATTATATATATATATGATTTTATGCTGCATGATATAAAAGAAGGATCTACGGAGTTAATATTAATAAACATGTAACTTTAGTTGTTTGTTTTTTTATGTTACACATTAAAATTTAATTAACATATTTAACTCAAATTTGAAAAAGCTCTGGCGTTATTTGATGAGTATTATATGGTACCCTGACCGCTTATTCACTCTGCAAGGATTTTTCAAACATATATTTGAAAACATTTTATAGCACAAATGAGAACACTAAATACTTATATCTTGTTTAAAGAGGAATGATATTTAGTGCGGAATTTTCTCATTTACCATATGTAGTCGAATTATGATCTGTTGATATGTCCTATTTATGCAACAGATCTAAAGATCTGTTGCATAAATAGGACATTTAAACAAGATGAAGCGCCAGAAAATATATAATTATCTTAGTTTACAGGGAATTATTATATTTGTTGTTGTAGAAATTTTGTAAATGTTCATTTTATACAAATTAAACTATTTTTGATTCGATCATTTCGATTTAAAATCATGAATGAAAGTATCATTGTGTATAAAAATAAATTAGAAGTTTGTTTTAAGATTAAGGTATCCGACTAGTTGCGACAACTTTTTTTTAAAAAAATGGGGATATGGGGATTGTTTTGTGCTTTTTAGATTTGTTGAGTACATTTTAAGAAAAATATGCTAAAATTAAGAAGAGACAAAGAAATTACTTTTAATAAAATGGGTAAAATTTTTTAAAATAACATAAACGGGCCCCTTATGTAAAAAAACGTTTATGAACAAATTTTCAATTCTGATGTGTTGCTATGTTATTCATTTTTGAAATGACCTTCAGTATAAGAGGTAATTTAATTTTTATGAAAACTAGAGGTTATTATATGAAATTGCTTAATAAAATAACAGGGATTATATTAACATAAGGGACTGTAAATTTTCTAATAAAACAGTGACTGATAAATCTAAAGGTTTTTCTAGTACACAGAACATACATAAAAAATTTTACGTTAATTATTTTCAAAACTTTTTGAGCATTTTCAAAAATACACATTTCGAGTAAACGCGTTTTATAGTATGACATCTCACTTAAAGTAATGGCATCTGATTCTACTGAAACACTTGTAGTTTTGTTCTAGGAACGGAAAAATAATAAACTTGGTATTTTCATAAAGCTAATAAGATGATCTATAAAATAAAATCGTAAAAAACATTGTCAGTTTTTGGCAAAATTCACAATTTTTACCTTAAGAAAAGATAAAAACGTAAACATATTCTTATTATTAAAAAAACAAGCGAAAAAAAGAACTAAAGTCATTAGCAAGTACGAAACGGAAACAAGAAGTCAAAAATTAAATATTTCGTTCATGGTTGTAACAAAGAAAATAATATGTAATTTAGAATGTACACATTTTTATATGAAAGCGCAAGAATTGATTTGTGTTTTTGAAATAAAGCTTATAGTTCAAAATATTGATTACAGATGGCGGCACGAGAAACGCTAAGATTATCAGTAGGAAAAAAAACTGAAAAGGGAGGAAAGAGAGAGTCAATCGCGCAACAATCACATCAACCTTCATTTGAATAAAAAGAAAAAGATCAATAAAAAAAACAAAAACAAATAAAATTTAAAACAATCACATTTTTTTTTAATAAAATTGAGTTGGAAAAAAAAAATTAACGTATTACCCCAAATCAAAGTACCGTAAAATCCAAAATTTACGGATGCGCGTACTACGCTGGGTATAAAAAGGATAGCTTCAAAAAACAAAAAAGATGTGTGCATAAAAAGAACTAAGACTTCTACAAAGAAAGGAATACTGTTCATTTTAAAAAAATGTCATACCTTATGAACTTGAAGGGTTATTTGTCTAGAAATATATTATTTTTTCAAAAACCTGGGATAATACCTCGAATAAATGGGTTTAAAACATATTAGCATTGCTGACGAACATTGCAAGTTCCTTCGTAAAAAAGGGGTCCCGCGTTATACGGTGAATATACCTTCAAATTAAAAAATGTAGCTTGAAAATATAAGTGTTCGTTATATGCCGGATTCTATGGTATTCCAAATACGAACTGCTCCTACCATTTGGATACATGTTCGAATTTAAGATCTATAAGAAGAATCTTTTTATATCAATGACTTTCATGGGATATTTTCCCAGTCTAAAATAGTTATATTTTATTTTCCTTGGGATTAATGATGTTTGAGCTCTGCTGATTTATAAATTTATGTATTTTATAAATGTATTATGTATTTTATGTATTTTTTGTGGAGAAGGGTTTTGTGCTATCCTCTTTGTTGCAGCTCCTTATCTGGTGCGCTACAGTACTTCTGCACCATTCAATCAATCCCCAAGTTGCCGACGTGGTCGCCAAAAATGATGCCAACTTGGCTCTATCACTAACATTTCGCTATGTTTTCATTGGATCGCCATTATAATGTAAAGAACGGCGTTGCTTGCGAATATTTTAATTTTAACATAAAATTAATACAACAGAAAGTAAGATTAACACATCCAGATATAAGTTATTTTTACTATTTTACGTGTTCATTACACAAAATTTGTAAAAATGTGTTACTTTTGTTGAGCAGAGATTAGCTTAGGAAGGTGTTTTCAAAAATCGACCCACAAGAGAGTTATAAATGAATACAAAAAATCCTTTTTATCGACTAATAGACCTTCAAACTTAAAATTTAGCATCCACGTTTTTTTTTGTTTGGCTGAGATATGAAAAAGCCTTTTTTTTTTGTTTAATTTACAATTCACGTAAAATTAACTCATTAAAAACTTCTTTATCCTTCAATCTGTATTTTTTTAATTTTTCAATTAACCCGAACAAAGAACGGGTATACCATTTAGTATATAATGATCCATAAATATTATTCAGCAGTGGAATTTACGTATTGCTCTCATCTTCAGCAAAGTATATGAGTCCTAATTATCAAAAGTTTCGCTTCATTTTAAGCTATAATTTAAAGGTAACCAGCCTTTTTGCTTTTGATAACATTAAGTACGTCCCCCCTTTCTGTACACATTCTTAATAATTTTAAATGGAACACTGAGTTGTAGGTTCGATTTGCTTTTAAATTACGTCACACTGTGACGTAACACGAGGGCCTTCTGCGACGGACCTCTTGACGAGGATCACACCTGAACTGGCACCCTCTCTCCAAACTTCCACACCGCGCTAACAGGAGGACTTAAAACCTCTCGTCATATTTAACATGCATCGGCTCCTCGGCAAGGCACTAGGTTTTGAATTTGTGACTCAACAACACCGGAGAGATGATATCAAACCTTTGTCCAAAAACTTTTCCAAAATTTCTATGACAATTTTTACAAAAACCAACATTGAAATTTTAATATTATATATTCAGTGACGACTAAGATTTGTTAAGGATGTGGGCCCCTAAGCAAAATTAAGACCCTTTTGTGACCCCTTTAAGCTGACAATACATAGAATACGTTGTCACATATTCGCACAAACCGTAACGCATTACAAATGAATGTGCGTAATACACAACCTCACAACCCTAAGCACAAACTTTCTCGAACGACTATCGCCTTTCGATTAAATGAATAGGCCTTGACAGGAACAACGCAGTCTTGCTATTGTTTACCAGTTGGTGTATAGTACGAAAACTGCAGTTTTTCGCAGAATATGTTTTTAGAATCATATCTACCACTTAATTATTTAGATAATGATCTTATTGAGACCGAATAGAGAATTAGACGAGGCTCTCCCCCACCCCGAGGCCTCTTCTGGTCCACTTAGATTAGGTCTTAAAACATCCCTGTATTTATTTATCAACCGTACTAAGTACTTTATATAATTCGGAATTATCCGTTTTACTAATTAAAATGAATGAGAATTGTTCAAATCAAAACGTTCACATGATTGCTGATCAGTTGTACCTATCAAGCTCTTTTTTGTTTGTGTGTGTGGATAAATCCAAGTTGTCGTTCTTCTGTTCTAACATATTTTTCATTAATCCCTTTTAATTCATTATATTTCTTTACAAATTTTTCTATTATTGAAATTGATAAATACACCCTCCTAACCCACCTCTTATATTAAATTTCCATAGACGCAGACAAATTTCAAATTTCGATTGATCCTGCATTTTAAAAAATGCATTTCTTTTCGTAACACGTTTTCTTATTACTCTAAATTAACTCACAAATTTCTCATGCTATTTTCCTTTATATTTTTACTCAGCTATAAAAAACATTGTTGCTGTTAATTTTCGACAGCCAATCAAAATCCAGTCTCTCAGAACAATCAAATTTTCTAATTAATTTTTTCTCTTAAACTTTTTACTGTATTCAGATTAACTAGGCATAATACTCCCCTCTATTCTGATGATCATTCAGTCCAAGTTATTTTCACTGCATCTTAACTTATTTAATGTTCAATTAAAATCATTTTTTTTATCTTTAATAATTTCTTATCATTTTTAACACTGGCCGAATTGAATAACATGCATTACTTTCATAACTATGTAAAGATTGGAGGAATTACTCAGACACAGCTGGCACTTTAAGTCATGAATGATGTACCCGATTAAGCCTTGATAGACGGTAGCAGGGAGTAGTATATTTAGTAATACTCCCGGAAATGATGTTAAAATCAGCTGGTCACTGTTCCGTCTTCAGATCGGAACTCATTGCTATCAATGGCTCTCTCGATCATGCTCTCAACTTTAATAAGGAAAGTATCTGGATCCTGACAGACAGCATGAGTCATGCCCTCTCCAATATTTGAAGAATTAGCCAAAGATTATGGACAGTACTGTCTAGGTATTATTTTCGAATTGGCTAGGCTTGGTCAGAGGAAACAAGTGTGTCACCAGTGGATACCGTCGCATGTGGGTGTGCCTAGGAACGAGGCAACTGATGAGCTGGCTGGTAGGGGTTATGATCAGTGGCGTAGCTACCAATAAGCTAGGCGGTGCTGAGCACCGGGGCCCTCGAGCTCAGGGGGTCCCCTTCGGACCCTGACCAAACAAGCCGAATTTACGATAATTTCTACCAAATTTAAAGTATAGATTTAAAAGGTTGCACATTACTATAAAAATGGTAAAAGTTTTTTCGAATTTACAGGGAATTCCCCTAAATTCTTTTCACCCCTAAGTTTGCTTAGTGTTGAGAATTTTACTTATTTAAAAGTTAGTTATTTTCAATTTTTCTCATTTTTCTATAAACTGTTACTTGAAAATAACTTCAAGTTCCATGAAAAATATTACCATATTATTAGATCTTAAGAAACCTACACAAGAAGCAATTCTCTCCTAGTTACTCGTACATTCTATGTAATAACAATATGATTCGTAATAAGCTAGTTTCCTGTTTCAATATTTCGCAATCTTCTCGTATCTGCAATAGACTGATGTAGTTTTGTCCCCCTCCCTCTCCTCTGCCCTTTTGCAGAGGTGTTTTTTTTTCAACAATTATAATAATATTGTGTTGTATTTTCCTGTTCATGCATATTTTTTGTATCATTTCATTCCTATCTCGGTGAACCATTTTGCAGCTCTCAGTCCTCTGGTAGATTTGGATCCAGAATAAATAAATAACTTACTACGGATTTCCCAATGGCATTTTGTAGCGTAGTATTACGTTTCTGCTTACTTTTAACGTCAAGAAGCACACTAGAACATAAGAATTGTATTGGATAAATTCTAAAACTAAAATTATGGATAAAAAAAGATACCTAATGGTACGTTTAGGCTCAAACACCACCAAGAAAGAAAAGATAGTCAATAAAATTTATAGCTTTGTATATTTAAAATATTTATACATCTTTACTTAATAAAATTCAACCAAGATAGGGTCCTCATTTTTTTATTTTGATTTGCACCAGGGCCTTTGGATACCTAGCTTCGCCACTGGTTGTGATCTCTCTCTCTGACTTCAATTCTGAAATTCAGTCCCTCCACAGAATTAAAATGAATCTGATTTCGCTTAAACCTCCTGCTCACCACGGGCACGCAGCTAAGAGTCCTGGTCTATCTCTACAGTGCTGTAGATCCGGGTCACCTGCATGGTATAACCTTTGTGCAGGGGGTAAAGTCTTTTTTTACCTGTCCCTGCTCTCTCCCCTATTATCTTGCTCATCTACTGGACAGCTGGAGCTTTCCCTGGGACAGTTGTTTGAAGATCAAGACCTGGCTTGTGACATTCTTATGCGGAAATGTCAAATGGACTTGGTATAAGATTTCCTGCTCCAAGTGAACTTGAAACAACAGCTACAGATTTGAGACTGACATAGCTAAGTTCTCCGTTGTGTGTGTCCGTCCCTATAACTATTGTTTTTTCATATATTTTTCTCACGCCTTCCTCCCCTTCCCGAAAAAAATTATTTTCGTCTTTACAAAGGTACTTTCATATATACTGTCGACTCTCGATCATTCAAACCTTCGATAATACGAACCTCTCGATAATTCGAAGTGTATGCTCGGTCCCATAAAAAAATCTTGATATTTCAAACTAAAACAATACGTTTTGGTACACTCAATATTTCGAAGTAAACTCTATGGAGCCAGACTACAACACGCGATAATTCGAAGTGATCTTATAAAACTCTCGACAATTCGAACACTCGCTATCATGTGCAGTCCTGTAATAAACAGGTTAGAGATTACAAGTTTTGTGTTGTGTTGTCTCTGCGTGTCTACCCTGCAACGCAGCCCCTTTGACGACCATCTGTCTGCTACCCCTTTTTAGTATTTTCAGGTTCCTCAGGCGAAAAGACACTTTTATTGTTTTCCTTCAAAAACAATAGATCAACCACACCTGTTATCAGCCGTCCATATCATTCGTTTAACACGTGGGCTTGCTACACCTGTGTTCAGAAACGATGGTCTGCTATTGTGAAGAAGAGATGCGTAGGATTGTGTATGCATGTATTAAATTAAGTATAAATTTTTATAGTATTACATTTATTATAGTATTATTTTTTTAATACTATAATGTACCGTATAAAATATTTATAGTGTGTATAATATGTGATTTTTAATAATATATTAAAATAATTTAATACGTATGTACAATTGATGTTTTATTATATAGTTTCAAAATTAAATGTGTTAGAAAAAAAAATTTCTCTTCGTGTATTTTGGGAATTTTTTCCTATCCTCTTGCTAATTCGAAGTTTTTCTTTGGTCCCTCCAACTTCGAATTATCGAGAATCGACTGCATATATATATGTTTATAAATGATTAGGTGTAACAGATTAGCACAATTTTTTCATGATGACTGAAAAAATCGTACTCTCTATTAAAATTTACCTTTCGGCTAATTTATATCAGAAATCTTAAAGGAAAGTTCGATTTCAACACTGAATCATGATTCTGTCTTTGATATTTGTACAGCTTTAAAAATTCATTTTCGAAATGATGTAATACTGAGTTAAGTGAAATTCATAACCATCACATAAAAATGCAGACAAAAACCTAAAGCAAAACGAAGTGCAATTAAAAAAAAAGAGAACGCAAGCATGACTAGTGACTTTGGTTGTTCCACGAAAACAGTGTAAATCATGTGAAATTTTTGTATTTATCTTTCTCTCGTGATTTTGATTAAGCATTCATTGCAATTTCTATCAAGTCTGCAATATACTTTGATGTGTAAATTTTCTAACGTAATTCATCTCTCAGGAATTTAAAATGCATTATTGAAAATATTTGCTCTCTACCATGTGTAAAAAAGAAGCAAATTTATATTTTTTTCAGTGTATATTCTTTATGCATTCATTATAGATAATAAATGTCCTTTTTAGCGCGTTTTTCACGTAGTGGAACAAAAGCGCTATTAGGACGCAAATTTCGTCTTCGTTCCATATTATGTCGTACCTTTTTCTCAGCCAATAAGCAACCAATTGACCTCGGGTTTTCGGCATTTTTTCGCATTTGTGCCCTAGATGAGCCGAATCATATTTAAATTTTCCCATAGTTTTCCCGAATTTTCCAACAAATTTTCCTGAATTTCGCTATTTTAAAACAAAATTTTCTCAAATTTTACCTAGTAAAATTATTGTTTGCAAAACGTTTTTTTTTTTTAAAAAATCCACCAGCATTTTGGAGGAAATCTTCACAAAAAAAAACAACTGATTCTGGCACCACTATCGATGCAATCTTTGGAAAATTGACTGACTACACCATCAGTGTTTACGTATACGAGTCATTCTTTTCATTCCATAAGCCTTTGTTAGTTAAGCTAAATAAACTTTAAGTAATGTAGTAGTTAAGTTATTATTAATTGTGTATACTTTTCCTTGTTAAACTTAAAAGAATAAATACATAGAAGCGAGTTTTATGCCTAGACAAGGAGTTAAATCACCTTGTCCGGGCTTTTGTAGCTTCTGTAAAAAAAAAAAAAAAATTGTTCTTTTTTTTTTGCTTTTTTATAGCGCTGATACAGATTTGTGTCATTATTTCTTTTCAGCTCAATAGTAGTACATTTAGAGGAGTGGTACAGTACACACTACTTTCTGTTAGCAAAAAGTTAATTAGTTGCATTATTGTAAAATACAACATGTGAAAAATGCGCTAAAATTACTTAGCCATGCCAATGATTGATATCGTGTTTCAGTAATATCGAAATGGAATAAGTACGAAAAGCTTCCCAAAGCCATTAAGCAAGTATTTTTTTTTTTTTGTTGAAGACAGATAAAATAATTCTCGTGCACCACAACTATCGCAAGGGGCTTACAGAAGTATGTAAAATAAACAGAAAAGATAAATAAAAGCAAATAACAAAACAAAATTTACGAGATAAGGAAATAACAAAAACAAGTAAGTTACAAAAGCAAAAATATATTACAAAATAAACAAAACCTATACAATAGAGTTACAAAAATTAAAAAATTAAAAATTTACAAAATCCGTTCGATTAAGATACAAAATAAAGTGAAGGAAGCTTTACCTGAAACAAGTTGAAAAAAATTAGAGGCCAGTTGATTTTAAGAGCATGCAATTTGGCTTTCAGGTATTTCCTCTCTTTCTTAAATATTGAACATAAAAAGATAAAATGCTTCACACTTCACTCTCCACCAACTTTACAGTCACAAAGTTTTGAAAGACACAGGTTAAATCTATGAGGTACACTTTAAAATTACCATAGCCAGTAAGGAATTGCGTGATTTTATAGTTTGTAAAAAAAAGCGACCTCAAAATAACCCGGAACGTTTCGTTCTATAACGTTAAAGTATAGAAATTTGCTATAAAGAATTCGAAGAATATTTTTTTATTCCATTAGGCTTAGCTGCGCTCACATCAAAACATTGCAACTAGTCTGATTCCAAAATACGGACTGTGTTGCCAATCAGGTAAACTGAAGAATGTTATATGGAAATTTCTTCCAGATTTACAATATAAATACACAGTATAAATATAAATATTAGTTTACATAAAATACAAATTCCTAATGTTACAAATGCATAAGTATAAAATTATAAAATTCATTTTAAAAATTAATTATTATACAAATTATATTCTATAATTTTATTAAATTTCTGTTTGTTTATTAACTCACTTATATGAGTGGCCCTTTGTTGGCAACGAATTGAATAATATTTGTCTCAACAAACCTTTGTGATATGGTTGGAAAAATTTAAACATGTAATGTCCCATTTTATTAATTATTATTATTTTAATGGTAAAGTTGATTTTTACTCTTTAAAATGAAATTATTTTCGAAATTCAAATTAACTTAATGCAACAGGATATCATTGTTTGAGAATAAAATATTAATAAACCCTTTTTCACACATGATGATTCAACTTAAATTGCCATTACAAAATCATAATTGAAAACAAAAGGCTTTTATATATTAATGCGTTTTTTGTTTATTTTTTTTATTCACGATTACGAATATAAATGATTTTTAAATATTTTACTGCAACCTAAGATTTCTTGTTATACGTCACGATTGCTATTGTTTCAGTTCGGTTACGAGTTTGCTTGGCAAGATTACGTGAATAAGAATACGCTTAGAAATTCTAATGCATGGAATTAAGAATTTATCGAAACAGTACTTTTACGAAATACGTTAATGAGTGTTCTAATGCAACCCACTTCCGCAACCCGGTTCCTGCCTGTAGACCAAGGGAGTGACTAAGCAAATGAGGAGATATACATATACTGCCCGAATGCTTTAATGGCGCAAAATCCCTTCCTTTTTTACTGCAGCAGGTCCACCCGAAGCTACAAGGGGCACCGGCCACTGCACACATAACGTGTGGTTCATGCACGATGTACACCAATCGAAAAATGTACGCCAGCACATTTTTCGATTGTGGTGTGTACCACTTCCGTGCTATAGATCCCAAGAAGTGGATTGGACGTGGGGAAAATTTTGCTTGGCCTCCACGCTCCCCGGACCTCAATCCTTTAGATTTCTTCTTGTAGCGCCACCTGAAATCATTTATGTATGAGACGCCGGTGGCTACAGTGAAATATCTCACGGAACGGATCATCGTCTCTTCAGCTAACATCGCCAGCACATGGAATTTGTTTGAACGCGTCCAACAACCCTTCGTCCAGCAGTGTCGGTTACACTATGATCTACACCATAGGTTCTCAACGTAGGCGATAACATCCCCTTGTGGGCTTTTGAGGCTTTCAGGGGGGGGCAGTAAGAGATCCAGAGAAAATTAGGGGGGGGGTGAGATGGCACGGAGGAGGGGCTTGGGCAGATTAACCAAATATAGTCTAAAAAAAGACTTAAAAAACGCGCTGATTATGTACTAACTAAAGTAAACTTTAATACTGTTTGTTATGTTGAATGTATGTATTTAAATCAGTTCTATATCACATGTATGAAAATTCACATATTTCGGTAGTTCGGGAAGTGGATGAAAAACTTAAAGCTTGCATTACATTCAGATCTACAATAAATTGAATGATATAGTGCATTCTAATTTCTATAGAGCACGTGTTGTCTTTGTCCGTGAGCAGTAGGAAAAATGTTTCGTCCACTGCATTTCATTACGTATATTATCCAAGAAATATAATAAATACGTTAACCAGGGATCAACGAGTGATTCTTTAAAGGCTGAAACTGTCAACTTCTATTTATTTTGAAAGCAATAGTTCATTATGAATCACTTCGTATCATCAAAACCCTTGTCTGTCTTTATAACAGATAAGCTAAAACTTGTATTCCATTCTTTTAAGTGAATAAGAAATTCAGTAGTGTTTCAATTCCAACAGTATCCTATCTATGACTAAAATATGTATAATATTACACACTTAAACATAGTTGTGACAATAGCTATTTCGGATTCGCAAGTAAAAAAAATTGTGCTTTAGAAAAAACTTAAATTAAATTAAAATATTGCTATTATAATATTATTAAAAAAATATTCTAATAGTAATAGAATATTTTTTTTAAAAATGTAACTCTTGTTTTCACCATGTGGGGCGGTATCAAAATATATTCACAAGAAAAGGGGGTGGTATCGAAATATTCACTAGAAAAGGGGGCGCCAGTTCAAAAAAGGTTGGGAACCTATGGTCGGTCACAACTTCGAACAATTCCCGTGACAAACACTTGTCATTGCATTTATGACGTTGAGCTGTGATGCATTCTTCGTATTGTAAGCATGCTTTACGTCTAATAAATGTATTTATCGCCTCTTTTTATTTTACTCTCGACATCACATCCTTCATTACTTTTTTTTTTTGCGAAATACTCCGACTAAACGTGGTCTGCCACCCCATGTTCTATGGCGATTTATCGCGTTCCCATGCTACCTACAATTACTCAGAGTTTGTCGGTCGAATGCGGCAACGCCCGGTATAGGGTTCCTTTTTTTGCATTATTTAGAGATTATTTCTATAGACAAGGTGTAAAGCAAGGGTATCAAACTCAAAGGCTAACTTGGCCCAAATAAACCAGGTTAAACTTTAGATAGACCGCAAAAAAAAAAAAAATTATAGAAACGTAGATACCGTATTTACCTAATCGTGGTATATTCAAAATAAATGCACGTACTTTGTTTAATAATAGCAAAGAAGAACATAATTAAAAGAACGCTTAGCGAATTCTATTTTCTCTACATCGGTTTGTTATTTTATTATGTATTATTTTGCGCCCTATGTTAGCCGGGCCGCAAAAGAGTTTGTTGCGGGCCACATGCGGCCCGTGGGCTGCTAGTTTGACACCCCTGGTTTAAAGCAATATAACTTATTTAATTCTTTTAATGTATTATTGAACTGAAGGTGAACTGAGGCACCCATTCTTCAAGTGTTTTCTTTCAATTAGTAATTCAAATTCTTGTTAAAAAAGAAAATGTTTCGTCAATATATTAATTAAACACAAACTACTCCACGCTTTTGTTTTAATGATATAAAGCTGGCCACTAACACGAATGGTTTTAATTTAAAGTAAAAATTAACAAATTTTTGTACTAAGTAGAAAATTAAAAAAGATCCCAAAGATTATACTCTGCCCATCTCTTTTATGAATTAAGTGCCATCTGTTGAACACATAACATTAATTTTAGCTCGGTGTTGTTGACTTACTTGATAATGGTACTTAAGTTTTTATCTTTTTCCGACAAAAAATATTTTAAAATACCTTTCGCTTAAAATAAGTAAGAATTAAAAAGGTCTTTTTTAACGCACGCAGACATATTTTTGTTCAAAACAACGTCTCATGTTATTTTAATCAAGATCTGCTTAGAAATGCATAACAAGCAACTGCAGATAGACATTGTATTTTATATATTTTAAACCGCGGTCACGTAATAAAAATATAATTTAAGTTGATACAGAGATATTTTTTTTAAAAAATGGAATGCCGTTTCTATTTCACGAAATTTTTGTTGGAGTTGAAAAAAATTGGTAAATCATTATTAGTAGTTCTAACAGAATATATAAATTATGATGTTAATTAATTGTTATTATTGATGAATTTTAAAATTTTCTAATTGTCGACACCTCTTCTTTGCACAAATATGGTTTTTCAACGTAAAATAAATTTAAAACTTTTGTAAAATTCTACAGGAAATTTTTCGATGTAAGTTACAGGGAAAATTTATGAAACCACCTTGCACCAAACATTAATTTTTCCTGTAAAACTAATATCTACAAAACCACAGTTCTAAATATAGGATATATCGAGTGTTTATTAACGTTGCACTCTGAATTAACACTTCCTCCATTGGTATGGTGTGGTGTGGTAGTTAGGAGAGGGGGTGCCAGCACAAGTTTTCATCCTCGTCACTTAAACATGGCTCAAAATTGCGAGGTCCATCACCAAAAGCTCTCGTGTAGCTGAACAGTGCGACGTTAATATTCATTCACTCACTGAAGCAACATGAGTGCTATTGGTGAGGGACCTCATAATTTTGAACCACAGAAGTGACGAGGACAACACCTGATAGCAACATCGTCTCCAAACTTCTCCACTACACCAACGTAAAGACTTTGAGACATGACAGATTTAACGTGCATCACACATGTCCGGGTTTTAGTGGTACCGGACTGGATCCACGACTCAATACACGACGTCCTTGAGTGCATGACTTTGACCACTGAGAAAGAATGAGTTATATGAACGTCGCAATATAAAGCAGCACGAGGGCTACTGGCGACGGTCGTCATAATTTTGTATCATAATCAAGAGACGAAAAAAATCTGCACCCCCTCTCTCCTTTAAATTCCACATCACAACAATGAGAGGATGTCTGGCCCTCGACAGATTTAATGCACAGTGCTCTCCACAAGATGGAGGGTCTTAAGGGTGCTAGGCTTGAACTCATGACACGCCAGTCAGTAGGATACGTTGGAAAAAGTATTATTATTGCAAAAATAAAGAATTTTTTAAATAGAATTAAGAAAAAAATTGGGTATAATTTCTATATCTAAATATTTGATTCCTTTTATAAAAAAAAAGTAGCGGAATAAAAACTTTATCCACTTTTCTCCTGTTGTTCAGAAAATATTAAAATTCAAAATGCCATTTATCAGTTTACCCAAAAGGCCGCTTACGAGTACTTTGAATTTGTAAAGATAATGTCTTTAGTGTGCTCTGGAAATACTACTTCCCTTCTCTAACCTAGACTGATGTATCGATTTGAAAATAAAAAATTACAAAAGTTTCTTTGCATTTAGATTTTTTTTCTAGGATTTTCGGGAATACTTATATATCTCTTCTAATGATTCATTTGTGAATTTTCAGATCTTCACAAATTATTTTCTAAAATCGGAGGAAAAGTATAATTTCAGTGAAACCTTGCTTATATTTGTTTGTTCTTTCGGATATCTATTATTGCATTCAAATTCATACACTACTCTAGGTTTAAAGATGAGGGTAGAATTTCTCCATGGGAGTAACATTACAGTGACTAATTAAAAATAGGTGTATTGGGAAACCCCTTTATTCCAAACCATTTTTCACGTTATTTACGAATGGCTTAAACTTATGGGACTTCATAGTTACATGATAACTGAAACTACATATTTCTAGCTCATCAGTTCACAAATTCAAGTGACATTATAATCACACTATAACTGAAATCACATTTTTCCAGACAATCATTTCATGCGCTTCGCTGTAGGCAACTTTCGCTTTTTACGAAAACTTTCTTCAAAGAAAAAAAAAAATCTGTTAACAGTAATAACGTACACAAATAAACAAAACACATTTGATGTAAATGTACTCAAATATTACAAGAATTTGTTTTTAATTTTGAAAAACTTTTTGAAGAATTTTAATATTTTAGTGCTTTTTTGTAGAAATTGATAAAGACCTAAATTTTGCAAGTAAAACAAATACAAGTCGGGTCTCAGTTTGGAGTTAAATGAAGAACACGTGATGACATTTATTGTGTGACCGTCGTGAATTTAGCCCAATGTGTTCTTATTTATATTTATAAAAAAAATAATGCCCGTTTGGTACAGTGGTTAGTGACGCTGACCACTGTGTCGTTGTGTGACGGATCTATCCACGTTCTCTCAAATACTGATCCTCCTGGGAAATATTGGGTCCTTAAAAACTATTAAATTATAAATCTTCTCCACCCCCCCCCCGAAAAAGAAGATGTGAGTATGCAAATTAAGACTTGTATGTAAAGATTAAACTTTCAGGTTACAGGGAGAGGGAAGTTAGACTACTAACGACTAGAAGGGATTGATTAAACGTTGTGACATCTGTGCGTCCCCCTTTGGGACACCTGGGACTTCCTTCCCAAGGCCGGATCGGTTTTAGGAGAACTGATCACCACATGTGCAAAAACACCTGCAGTCGTTAATATATTGCGCGAACGTGTCTTGGTTAGCCCCGGCAACCTTTGACACGAGGAGAAGCCCATTCCGCCCTCAACCGGATGTAGGGAGAGAAAAGGACGCCAACAACGGTCAACCGCAGGGACCGAGAGGGGGCCGTGAGAGAAAGGAAAGTTGAAAGAGAAACCTTCGCAGTGAACGGACACCAAGATCCCTCCCTCACAAAGCTATTTGGGACTCTAAAATCATCTAATAATACTAAATTGTGAATTAAAGTAAATAATAGCTGTGACTTAATTAAACTAAATTATTTTATTTCAAATCACGCTACTGTTACTGATTTAAACGTCACAACGTGAATTGAGGCGTGGATACTTCATAGCTGATTATTGAAATATTAAAGTCGACGATTTGTCAATTAGGAATCAAGTTAGATGAGGTCGCTAAGAATTAGAAGATATTGCCTAGACGCAAGTGATCTGATTACTTAAAGTCTTCTCGTATCCCGTCTACTTCGCTATTGCTTTCCATATTTGATATTTGGGTGCATTCTTTAATTTTGGTTAATAGAATTAGTGTTGTTGTTCATAACTGAGAATAAATTGAAGTTATTTTGAATATGGCTAATCTTCCTTCCGACCCTCTCACACTAAGGGATGACATAGTTTATCCCTTACAGTTGGACCTAGGTTCGAATCCCGGAGAAAGCATGGATGTGTAAATGTATAAAACCTTTACGGCATGGGGGTACTCTAAACTGCAGTCAAGTCGCAAGTCCACTTTCGTGAAGTTGGTGGAAGTGAAAGAGAGGTGGGAGGACCCTGACCACACCCAGGGTGCTTTCCCTCAAAATTGGGGTGGAACTATCCCAAATCGCACTGTCACCTGCATGGTGTTCAAAGCTACGGCTAACGACAGGCGCGCATCTAGCCCTTTGCCACGACGAACTTCGTGCCTCTCGATTTGACACCGTCAGACAGGTGGCGCTAGCATCAACAACGTCAAAAAAAATATTGTAATTGTTAAAACTTTAAATTCCAGATGTATTTTTGGATGAATGTACTAAATAAAATCTGTAATATTTTTTCCCCATCATCCATGATTCAAGTTACGTAAATTATTTTTATCTCAACACTTTTGTAATACCTTTGGTTAATAACCTTGATTGATGTGTTAGATGTTTTCATTACGAAACAGTGCAGGCACATAAATAATACAAAATCTTTTGCACTTAGTGTGATAAAAAAATTAAAATCCGGATATGATGTCAGTGAAGTTCCAATTGTAATAATTAGTGATTGTGAAAGCAAGTATATGAAATGTTTTAAGTTACGAGACTACGTCTGCGTTATTTTTTCTTTTTAGAATTCAAAGAACTTAGCTCAAAGGATTTCATTTTAGTTAGTTAAGAGGACATAGTATGAATTTTTAAAAAATTTGATTTAATGGTTTTTACAATAGTTTCAGTTTTCCTCTATGTAAATGTATCAAGTAAAATAATTTTCGGTCTCAAAATACTTTAAAAAAGCTCTCTAACAATTTAATTTTCTTAAAGAAAAATTTCAAAATTTGTTAAATGATATTAAAATTCCACTCCTCTGACAATAAATAACGTATACTCATGAAATTTGATTTACAGGTACGCCGAACTATGCATAACAAAGTAACGATTTAAAATTATTTGTAATAACTGATTGATGTTCTAAAAATACTTTTTAATGAGTGTCTATTGAAAATTCCTTAAAAAAAATAGATAAATAAATTAAGCTATTTTTTTTAAAAAAAAGATGCATTCCTTTGATTTAAAAATGCTTACAAAATTTGTTGCATATATTAATAACAATAATTGGAAAAATACCAAAGCATTTGGTACTGTAGAAAAAAATACCTGAGTGATTTTTTTCTGAGATAAGTCCGTTTGGAGTTTCTATTGACTGTTGGGATATGAATAAAACGAACATAAAAATTATCAAACTCTGAATATTTTTTAACTGTGAGTTTTCAAATATTGTATGGTAATAATAAATACATATCTATACAAAATTATTTAGGTTAAAAAAGTTTTTTTCGTTCTTTCATTGATTTTTGCTTTAAATTAAGTTGCATAAATTTGAGATTTAAAATTACCGCAAAATCCGGCGTATAACACACACTTTTAACGCTCAAAATTAGATCGAAATTTTCGGCTGCGAGTCATGCGCCAGGTATAAAAATGAGAGCTTTAAAAATAAAGAAAAGCATAAAAAAATGACTTTTAAATACATCGAAATACTGTTTATTTAAAAGAAATGACGCCCCTTATAAAAAAGGGTTATTTTTCTAGTTGTATACTTTATCTAAATCTTGGAATAATGTCTCAAATAAATTTCAAAACATAACAGCATTGTATAACTACATTCCAGGTTTCTTCATAAAAAAGGGGTGCATGTTATAGGGCGGATTATAAAAATTAAAAATTGCAGCTTGAAAGTATAAGTGCGCGTTATATGAAGATTTTGAGGTAATTATTATTTCGTATATATACAACCACGTGTTAATTAATGTCTAAAAATTGTTCACTTAGTATTCGTCATTTTAAAATGTAAACAAATATTTTAGAATCTAAACATCTTTTGCAATTAATATTTTGTGTATAATTTTATTTTTTCATTCTTATTTTATAAATGCCAAGTTATATGCTCAATTTAGTAAATAAATTATAATTTTTATTTTTTCATTCTTATTTTATAAATAACAAGTTATATGCTCGATTTAGTAAATAAATTATAAATTAGGATTTTATTCAGTTTTAATGATTTTCTTAAAATAAAATATTTGTAGTTTTGTTACCTTCAAAAATTGATTAAATTATAAAACAGCGTTTTTATTTTTTATTTATTTATTTTGCTTTAGATAACTTCCTTTCGAAAGGATTAAAGGTTAAAGAGGGAAAGTAAAGTGTTCCAATTCTGTAATGGAAGGAATATTTTGGGAGGAAGAAAAATCTTTTTTTAGGATTAAAATATGATGAAATAAAGCAAGGAGAACTTTTAACTCAAAGATGGACGTTTTCAAATGTTATTTTAAAATCTAATAAAATTTAAAAATATTTGCAAAAAAAAAAATTTTAAATTTAAAAGCAACAAAAAAAATTAAAAACAAAAAAAGGTTGATCGTTTTTAAACAGAACTGGTCGTACTGAAATATGGTGAATGATAATAAAATGTTTTTCACTTAAAACATCAACCTGATTACTATGAATAGATAAGTCACATAACTGCCATGGAACATTCTACAAAACCGCTTGCGAAAGGGTAAGATAAATTACCTCTTATTGTGTGGAACTTCTCTAATTTCCATGTTAATATTTTTTGTCTCACAACTATCAACTAAATAAATTTTTAGGATATCACTTTCTTTTCGATGTTTTATTTTCCTGGTAAAGACGGAAAAAAAAAAAAAAACGCTTATGTGTGTGTGTGGAAGAAAGTTATAGAATTTATAAAACTGCACGTCATTAAATATTAAAATTCTGCTGTTCTTCACAGAAATGCAAAATTAATTAACAATGCAATCTTAATATCAGATTTGATTCTTTTGATTGTAAATTTAAGCGAGAACAAGGAAAATAAGATTCCTTAACCCGGCATCACTGGCCTGAAAATAACGACTTAAAGTTTTCGCACAGAGTGTGTCATACCCAAGGGTGTTTACATAGTGTTTTTACCGTAAAATTTGTATACAAAGGTTAAAAAGGAAGAAATGTAGGAAATGCAACATATTTAATACATTTTTCACTCGTAAATTTAGTTTTTCAGTTCTTTTTATAAGGGCATTCAGCGCACTGTTTATACAAGGGGTGGGCACACTTTTCCAGGGTACGGGCTACTCCTTCCTTTTTCAAGGTGTTGCGATCCACCCAGTTTCTAGTCTAGATGGCAACGGTGTTCCACAAATACGTTTCGTTTAGTATGCACGTCTTAAGTCTTAACAAAGGCGGTCATCCCAAAATATCTTGGTGGTCCACCGGTCGATCGCGATCGACTTAATGCCCACCCCGGGTTTATACACTTCTTTAATTTCGTCGTGAGTGAGTGCGGTGTTTCCACTGGATCTTAATTTTGTTTTAATCTGTATCTTTTTCAAACTGAACATATAGCTGAACAATAAGTTTTTTATTTCCTCTTATTTGGTTCCAGGAATAGTTTTTTTTCAAAAGTTCATCTGAAAGTGCATAAGATGTGTACCAATTATCTCCTTTAAAATTAGGTTCTTCTCAAATGTTTTTGTGTCGTCTACATATAAACATTTATTTACAACAGTGTCTCCCTTTTCTAAATCTGGATCGATTTCAGTGGAGGAATCCTACTTGCTATTATACTCTTCATCATTTGATTTTTCCTCGTTATAACCGCGAAGAGAATTTCTTCATCCAAAAATATTGTTGTTCTATGTCTATTAAATACTGTATCTATTAAATTACTAAAATATCACATTTCTTCATCGTAACTACAATAATACGCCATAGCATAAGTAAGATTTAAAACGCGCTCATGCATTCAGAGCTGTAACGGTGTTTCACGCTCAGGGTATAACATACCGGAAGTGGCGATATCCGAAAATTATATATTTAGAATTCTCCTACAAGCTAAGGCCCCTCAAAGGATATGACCTTAAAGTCAGCTAGCTACACGAGAAACTATCCATTTTTCAAAAAGGTTTAGAAGGAGCGTTGAAAAAAGTTAGACGGTGGGTGTGACACAGAGTGCCGAGAAGTGCCGGGTTAATATTTACTTCATCAAACATGACAAACACTGAATTTCCAGCTAAATGTATTATCTCGTTATTCTTCTTTTGAAATTAAAAACATCTACTTTTTAGAAAATTCATCTATTTTACTGTTGTTGGCTTACAAAATACATACCATGCATAGTTTTCAATTCATTCATTGAATAAATTCATGTTTGTATTTCCTGTAAATCCACTTTCAAATTATGTCCTTGCTCTAATTTTCTCTATTATTGTAATTATTCCCTCAAGCAGGGTAACAAACCTTTTGGAACATCTTATAACTCATTATGTATTTCAACGCTTCCCTTTTTTTTCTTTTGTTTTTTGTCAGTCTTATATAAGAAGCAAATTAATATTTCTTTTTAAATGAACAAATTGTTCTTTTGGCTTCAATAAATCAAGGCTTAACGTTTATAGAACGAAAAGGTTGCTAAGAAAAAATATTAAAATGTAACTATTTATTTAGTTTGTTAAAATAAATAAAAAAATCATAAGGAAAATACAGAACAATGTGTAGCTTTTTTGAATCAATGTGTTGATTCAGTTTCAATCAATCTGTAGTTTTAAAAGGTATTTGTTTTCATTCGCTCATATATACTTATTATTACGCAAAAATATACTTCCCTAATAAAAGAAACGATATGAGAAAACGCAGTAATATTTTATTACACGACACAAAACACAGAAATAAGAATACTGCCCGTGAATGTGTTTTTCTCTTGGTGTCAGTGAAGGATTTAGGCTTAAGCCCGCGAGACCTGGGCCTAGGGTAGCAAATTTTCAAAAGCGTCGAAATTTTTGAGGTGGCAAAAACTTGAAATCGATTTTGTTTTTTTATCAACTGTAAGACCGAATGGTAATGCTTCTTTTCTTGCTTCGACAACCTCAAAATATCAACATTAAAGGTGTAGAATTATTTTTTTAAATATTTAATTGTCTAAGATTAAAATTTGAAATATCTGACAAAAGGATACTAAAACAATTTTCGTTAAGTTTCTCATTTATCTATTAACGTTAGATTTTTCATCAATTTTTCTTAAAAAATCTGAATGTAGCGTTTGTTTCCTCATCATGATAACACAAAATATTAATTCATGCTATTTAATTATACCTTTGTCTGGTGACTTAAAAATTTTTGTTATCATTTTTAATCTCGCATAAAAATTTTATAGTTTTACGTAATGTGAGGCATAATCCATGCATAAATTCAATGCCTAAATTTAATTCGAATCCATTATTACTATTCTTCTTCTTGGCGTCAAATTAACTTGGACCAAGAGTGCCCTCGAACCTAAATCCATCTCTGCTTGACGCCAATTAATATAGCACTTCTCCCCCCCCCCCTAAACGTTCCCGTTTACGTGATTGCGTTTGGCATGCGTTCTATTTTGAATTTTTTTTATATATAAAATCACCAATTTTAAAATAGGGGGGAAATGTTTCCTTCAGTAGGGAAAGAGTTAAAATTTTATTCAAGGTTGTTTTATAGAATATTCCTCCCTTTAAACCATCCATTCATTTATTTAAAAAATGTGTTGTCCCAATAAAAAACCCACTGTAGCACTTTGATTTTTTTAAAGAACTTCACGAAGACGATATTTAGATTCCCCACAGACCTACTTTCGAACGCTGCCCTTGTTCTGAATTCTACATACGAACTCAACGAACTCCCGTAAAAACATGACAACAGCCGTGAAACATGTAAAGCGTATATTTACACTCTTTCAACCTTTCTAAAGTTCACAGTCACCAGCACATCAAAACGAACTAGAAGTTTCGTTTCAGTGAATTAACTGACGAACAATGAAAAAAAAAAGAACACTTTTCCTTCGATTCTCTTTTTCTTTCGACACTTCACCAGAAGGTGAATACTAGCTGCTACTTTGTTTGCGTGTTTTTGCTTCCATCCAAGTGTTGCGTCACAAGGAGTAAAGGGGGTTTGAATGTAAAATTAGCTCGCTCCACGATGGGAGATGATGTTCATATGATGATACGACCTTCAGCCGTTGCATCACGACGCTTTGGCGGCGGACTCGATCGATTGGCGTCGCCAAGGCTCGCGTGCGCCAAATCTATTGCTTCAATTGATGGACCTGTGATGGAGTTGGAGAGGGAATCATTTTTCTTGGAAATTCCTAGGTTGAGTAATAGAGAGAATTTTGTCTGGAGAACTGTGATTCTCTTTTGCTGTTTTTTTTTTTTTAATTCTCGTTATATGTCTCCAGTTGGTGAGAAATCAGTGATATATCTTACTTTCGTTGTGTGTTAATACACTCATATTCTAATATGGACTAATGTTTATTTGCAAAAAATCTTAAGAAATTTACTAAACGAGCATCGACTTTAAAATTCGTTCAAAACATGTTTTACCGGATCTAATGTGTTGATTAATGAATCAAATATTTCCTACAAACATATTGTCATGCAACAGTAGACCACACAAAAATTTTTTCAAGGGGGTGTCCATGGTCGATATTCCCCCAACTCGTATCATACCTTAAGACAAAACAACTAATTCTTCTGATTTTGTCAATTTTGTTAACAAAAACAGTAAAAAAAAAAAAATTTATTTTTTATTAATAATTAGCATTAATTAATAACATAAATTGTTAATTGCAAGTACTTAATTAAATTTTACGTTATATAACTATAGGATTATCATCAATAAGAAAAAACTCAAGGGCTTTGAAGGGGTCCGAACCCCTAGGAAAACCCCCTTGTATGCGCCACTGCCATGCAATCATACTTCCTGTAACTATTAAATATCTGTTGCACCACCCAAAAAGGTGATGGACTACTAAAAAAACTTTTCAGACGCAATAAGATGTGGCTCGAGGGTCATGAGTTCGAGCCCTAGTGCCACTGAGCCGTATAGAGGGAATTGAAGCTTGTTGAATCTGTCGAGGCTTTAGGTTCTTCCATTTGGCGCGGTGAAGAAGTTCGGAGAGGGTAGTGTCAGCTCAGGTGTCGTCCTCGTCACTTGGCAACGGTTCAAAATGGAGAGGTCCGTCCTCAATAGCTCCCTTGTTGCTTTATAGTACGATGTTAATAAGAACTCACCCACTCAGACACATTTAATATTTTAACCAAGTACGTACTTATGTTGGCACACACCTCCTATCGATATCAACTGTACTGCAAAAAATACACTGGGCATTTAATGAACTTCCCTTGGATATCTATGGGAAGTAAACATTGTAAGGGTTTTTTGTCTTTGTATGAGAAGAAAAGATGTGAAATATACGGAAAAGTACAGTAAAATTCTTACAGTTATATATACAAGAACATGGAACTCATTTAGGAGAAAAATTTACAGGCTAATAAATATGGCACCAAAAACATTTAGAGAATTATAATATTTTTTTCTAGTTATATGTGTTGATTCCTAATAGTAAGTATATCTTTTTTTCATTTAAAATACAAATACTTGCATAAATTAGATATATAGCCAGGAGGGGTTTGTGTTGCTTATATTTTGTGTTATTTAAGGTCATAAATAGTTTTTTCAGAGACTATGGCGCACACAGACTACTTTCATAAAGGATTATATTTATTTAAAAACGTTTACAAAAGCACAGATCTTTATAAGAAAAAAGCACCTATCACATAATCTTTATGCCAAAAATTAAAAAAATCTGTTGGTCAATGGGAGATGTTTGACCCCCATCCCTTTTGTAAGTCGCTGTTCAAAAATATATGTTGACCAAAGAAGTGTATCACAATTTAATATATTGTGATATTTCATTCATTTCTGACATGGTTTCACGTGTTGATAAATCCAAACTGCAAATTTGTATTTGTAAAAAGATGCTAAATAAACACAGTCAAGTTATTTAAAAAAATTAAGTCAATTCCTACTTTGAATGGATGAATAGAAAGTATTTTATTAACGATTGAAAATTTGAACAAGATATATATATATATAGGGAGAGAGTGAACTAATAGCATATTTGTCTGCATTTTTGTAACAATGCACACCCGGTTTGGCTAGTTTGGCTGAAGATCCGGTATTCGATGCTAACTTTTGTCATTGTTTTAGCAATTACATTGTTACAACAATGGAGACAAATCTGAGTTGGCGTCGAAAACAGGTAATTGATTCAATTAATTAACCAGCAATTAACTGATAACCTTGCCAAGTAGGCTCGAAATTCCCCCTAGCTTTCCAATAGCCTTACCCTTATTGATGCTGATGCAATAGTCAGACGTAAATTCACCTCCCAATCCAGTTAAGAAGCACTTCACTCCATATCTTAACTGTAACCGCGTAATTTCAACCACCGTAGCCAGACTATGTACAATACATTTTAAGGGGATGGAAGTATCCCCTGATGGTCAAAGAAGTTACAATACTTGTCCTAACTGACCAGACATTCAACTTTCTCCTAACCATATTTTTAATTGTCCTGCTATGTATGCTAAATTCCACAACATAGACATAAACCCCAAGGAACATCAACTGCTTTATTCACTGGCGTAACGGAGAACATTGGGTCTCCTTGTAAAATCAAGTTTCGGGTCCCCAAGAGGGATTATACAAAGGGTAGATACTAGGTGGAAATCTGGCTTTGAGCCCCCTAGAGCCCTATCCCCTCCCGCGATGTGGGGGTTGCGGGGGTGCCCGTTACACCACTGGCTTTATTCGTCAAAGGTTGTCGACATAGAAAGTGCCAATTTGTACGCCTTCAGCGCCATTTTATTTCACTGCTTCAACAACAACAAACAGATGAAAGTTAAAACAGTACATAGAAGCGAACTTTCGATAAATCTACAAAAAGCTACGGCTTATTTATTTCTGATCTGCAATGAAAACTTTTTTCGTTTATATAATATCGTACATTTGTATTAAATTTTGCAACGCGTCTTAAAAGAATTCCCCACAAAACAATCCCCAACGAACCTCGAAATTTTTAAACACGATCAAGTGACGAGGACGATACCTGAACTATCACCTCCCTCCCCGAATTTCCTCACTAGGCCAGCGGGTGATCTTTGAACCTCGACAAATTTAACGTGCATCATTCCCTCTTCATGGCGAGTCATCAGTAGCGCAAGCGTGACTTGACAACGCCGGCCACGAGTTCGAGACCATGAACACTCGGCTACAGCGGACATCCTTGTCCATAAAACTCTCGACTCAAGCCATCAAGTGAAATAATTAAATAATTTTGAACTTTTAAAAATTCCAAAAAAGAATACATAGCAAATCAATAACACTATCTTTGCTCTTGTAAAAAGAAACAAACATTAGAATAATCTTATTTTGGAATCAATTTAAGCTCACATGGTCATAGAACTTAGTCTCACCCTTAATTATGATTTATATTTTTTGTTTGGAAAAACAAATACTTAATCTTTTAGCCGTTTAAGAATTTTGAATCATTAATGTTAACATTACCAATGAATTTCAATGTATAAATTAATGATGTTGAAAAATTATGGATATTTATATTAGTGGATATAATAAAAGCAACTTTTAAAAACTGTTAACTGACAGAAACTGAAAACGTTTTATTTAAAATTTCTCTACTGCTATTTTTTCGAAGAGGAGATTTAAAAGTCTGTATATAATCCAAAATTTTTTTAAAAAATATATATATATATTTCTTGTTTAACGTTAAAACATTTTACACGAACGTTTTCGGTATTATTTTATTTTATTCATCTGTCTTATAAACTAAGCACTTATTCTTCGATGTTTAGTTTTACGTTTTAGAAAAAAAAAAGGAGAAATAAAAATAAATTTGAAAATGAAATTATTTGGAACAATTTACGTAATACGTTTTTAAAAAAATGTTTAGCATTTCAACATAATATAACCTTAATTTACTTCAACGATTAAATGAAATTACAACATTCAAAGTCATGTTATAAAAACTTTCAATGACTTCTAAAATTATTTTTAGCGCAAATTATTATTATAATAAATCCATTAAACCCTCAGCAAAAATGTTCAGATTCGGATATATTTTATCGGAAATTTAAATCCTTTAATGGAATGCATTATCTGTGAAAAAAAAATGCATTATCTTTTTCTTTAAAAAAAAAACCATCTGCAAAATAAATTTTTACGAGCTGATTTGTTTTTGAGGAAATTAATTATTTTTTCCACTTTAAATTTAAATCTGTGATTTAAATATTTGTTACACGAAACATGTTCACATTTTGATTGATCTCTTTTAATTGCACGTTGAGCAAGACTTTTTCACTCATTTTTATAAATGAAACGAAATGCTAAAGCTGCCAACATTTGCTAAGCAGAATTTTCTGGCAACCTCTCCAATGGTTTCCACGAGAAGGGTTTCAACTGTACAAGTCATTTGTCTGTTTGGTCAGCTCAGGCTATTTCTCCGGATAAAAGTCATCGCTACTAGAACCGGGTTCATTGGATACCATTCTAAAGACCGGGCGATTGTTCCTCGGACATTTCAGGACATGCTCGACGGGGGTGAGGTGGTCATTTTGGACATTCTAGAGAACATTTATATTTGTAAATATCATGGAGGAAGAACCGTGTATCGAAGGAGGGCAAAAGAAGTAAGTTATGTTTTGAAATCAAATTTTTGGTTGCATATTTACCCCCTTGCAGTTTGCAAAATGTATTGATAACGTGAAAATGTCAAACAGGTGAAAAATATATGGTATCGTGTTTTCGTTTTTTTTTTTTTTCATGGAATTTTTTTTTAAATTTATTGTTGCAAGAAATAATAATTCTTATTAGATATTTTTTTTAAAGAAATTAATTTACATAGTTAAAATAAAATATTTTCACTACCAGAATTCTAAATTTCAAATTTGAGGTTAGTTTTACAGTCGATTAGGTCAGGAATTCCCAATGAAGTCCAGATGGACCCCTTTGGGGTTTATAGAAGTTTTAAAGGGGGTCAGTGGTATTTCAGGGTCCTATTGGGAAACTATGACAATTTTTTTGTTTAAAAATTGCATTGAACTTTAAAAAATTGTTATTATTAGATGATATCCATTTTCGTGGGTATAGATACAATATAGATTTGCATAGGGAGATGTAATCCTCGCCTCTAGAGTGTAAGGTCATAGTATAAGAAATAAAAAAACCCGCATAAATATATAAATCTAAAAAATCTCTCTCTCTCTCACTACTTTCCAATCTTTTGTTTATATTTTTAGAAAATTGTTGTTCCCAAGTTTTTCTGCAATTATTACATGCTGCACAAGACAAAGAAAAATGTAAGGGGGCCTTTGAAGAAAATTATTCTCTTAAAAGGGGTCGTCGTTGGAAAAATTAGGGAATCCCTGGATTAAATTAAAATATCCATGTATTATTTTTCTCAGTCAGAAAAATTCCGTTTCAATTATAAAATTAATAACACAATAGAATTTTCTGTTTTTAAATTTGCATAGAATATTACGAAATAAAACTATATGAGGTAGATAAAAAAATATCTGTATTGTGACATATGGTTTCGTTTTCAAACGAAAAGATGAGATTTAATTGGAGAACCCTATTTAAATAATGAATGTAACGCATTCAAGGATATCTAGACATGGAATCTTTTATTTCATTTCACTGTATACATTCATGAAATAGTATCTTCATCCAATTTTGTTTTTTCAACGCTTCAAAGTGACTAATCGTTGTATTTCCAAGAATATGTCACAATGTTATTGTTGGAAATTCTACATCGCATTTTACTGTTTAATCCGGAATACGGTTTCACTGCGTAAATAATATGCGTATCAAATTTCCTAAACATATTTTTCTCTCCAACAACTCGTTACGTAAAATTTAATTTCTTTCTCTGTCATTATCACGCTAAAAGTTACATGAAGTCTCTGCAATGGTTAATTCGCTCTGTAAGCCACTATAAAGTCATAAGGTTTATTGACACCTCAGTATTTTTATTTCCACTTTACGCCCCTTGATGACCTTAAGTCAGCGTTTCTCAAACTGTGGGGTGAACTAAAGTATTATTTTAAAAAAATTATTAATTTGCTGAAATGAAGCAAAAGAAAATACATTCAGACACATTTACACTGATGTGTGTGCGATGTGTTTATAATGTATTAGTACTGCTCAAAGTATTTGATAATTAATTTATCAATACTAAATTAAGAACAAGTTTGGAAATTACTACTGATTTTTTCCTAGGCTTATCATATCCAAAATTTAATACTTACCTTCATAATTTGTACGGTTTATAATTAAATTCATTTTGTAGCTTTGGCGCCATTGTACATTATTGCAGAGAGTTGGGGGGGGGGTGAAAATTATGATTCAAAATTGGGTCGTAAGCATTGAAAAGTTGAGAAGCACTACCTTAAATCGTAATTTTATTTGTTTGCGTCAACCCCTTTCATTGTGTGCGTACACAGATCTTTCACTTGAGGGGAGGGGGGTTATTTTCTAAAAAACAAGCAGATGAAGGATAAGGTAAAAAATTGTTGGTTTATTGGGGGCAACTGCCCCCTCATTGACGCTACTGAACAACCCCATTTGTTCACACGACTTACTTTGGCGGTTATGGAGTTAAAGACCGTGGTCACAGTCATGATTTCAGGATTTTCGCTGTTTTTAATAAATAAAACATTTAAAAGAAATTATTCTCTTGCGTGTAGTTGATTTAAAACCATCTAGATTTTGTTTATTCTGTTTCGTATTTCAGCTGCTTATAATGGAGCCCCAATTGTTTGGCTATAGATTGGTATCCGAAATCCACCAAATACAGTTGAGTGAAGCAAGGTGGGAGAGGGGGGTATGTTACTATTAAAAATCTAAGAAAAAAACTCAGAAATCTGGAGGTGACTTTGTGTGGAATTCAGATGAGAGAGGCTCCACTTTAGATAATCTCCTCTGATAAAGATTTCAATAGAATGGAATGTGTTGCCACAGCGAAGATTGTGGCTTAGTTCTAATGCAACTTTTACAAATATGAAATAAAAGATAATCTTCTCTTAAGTTCCAGCATACTTTTAGAGATAACTTGCGTTAGTGATTTTCTTCGTATTCGAAGTTTTTCGTAAGCTGGATTTTCACATTTACTTTTATTTTTAGAACAAAATTCAGCAGTACACTGTTGATGAAATAAACATCATTTTTATTGTTCAAAGAAGAAAATGATTTGTGAAAAAGCTTTTAAAATTACATTAAAAGTTCTTCGAGTTTTCGTAGCAAGCTTATGAGTAGGTTTTGTATAAGAAATGAAAAAAAAAAAATTCTCTTCCCTCTTCATTTTTTTCTGTCGAAAAAAAAATCACAGGTTTAAATGGAGTTAAAATTTTTTGGAATAATAAATGTATTAATATAAATTTTTCAATGAATTTCAAAACTTAATAAAAGCATTCAAAAATAAGTTAAATGCATTCTTAAAAATTTAAAAATTGTGCTAAGGAAATAAGATTAGAAATCTATAATTAATCATTGCAAATATTCTATATTTAATATTTTACTTATATATATATAGTGAGAGAGAGAGAATGTGTGTTAATATTCCCTTTTTCCTTTCGAAAGAATTTCAATATTTTAATAAACACTTCACACAAATATTTAAAAATATTATTTTATTCTATGAAAAATTTATAAGATATATTTAATTCCTTATTACATATTAAATATGAAATAATTATTGAAATTTTGTTATAGAATTTAAAAAATGATAAATGTATTGACATAAATGTGTTATTTATTTATTATTTGTCTAAAATTTATTTACAGCATTCAAAAATAAATTAAATCCGTTCTGAAAGGTTTAAAACACTTAATTATAAAAATAAAATACTTTAAAAGCTGAAATTAAATATATTGTCATCACTTTTTATTTTATATTTGGCCGAAATGTAATTATCAAATATTTATATTTCATTTACAAAAATACTTCAGAGCATATTTTATGAAAACATTTTAAAGTTTCGCTAATATTTTATGTTTTAAAAAACTTTTCTACTGTGTATTTTAATCTTTATTACAATGTGAAAAAAAATTCAATAACTATTGATTATTGGCAGCGAAAACACGTTTCTTAGTCATCCATTATCATCTGTCTCCGCAATCAATCCGAAAGACAGGGGTGTGTTACTTTCTATGGGTTTTACTGCATGGAAACTATCTCCAATGAGAAGCAAGCTTCGTGTCTCCCATATGGTAGATCAATAGTATAGAGACGGGGAATGAACTTTGAAAAACATTAATGGAAAGTTTATTAACCCTTTGTCACGCTTGTGACAAATTGCAGCAGTTAAAAATTCTCTTTGCAAAAGTTTAAAATTCCTTTGTTCGAAAAATAACTTGAGTACATAAAGTGTTAGTTTTTGAATCACAGATTTATTACGAGAATTGAAAACCCCGAATCGTCATATTGATCGATAATATTGGAAAAATTTATAGAAGTTGAGTGGATACCCTTCTAGAAAGGGCGGCAACCGTTGCAAGAGACAAATCAGTGATTAAGAGTTCGAATCTGCGCAAATGTGTTGTTAGAGAATTTTCTGAATTTAGGACTTCAACTAATGACTAATGGAATTTTGTAACTTCAACGTTTTGAGATTTAAGTTGCATCTGCGATAAACCGGAGAATAATAGCGACGAATTTTATACTTTTGTTTTACAATCAAGTAACGAGAAAGATATCTAAGCTGATATCTCACTGATTTACCTTCCACGGCACGCCATCGTGAGGACAAGAGATTTAATGTACATCCATGGGATGCACATTAAATAGTCTTTACACAATACTCTATAGAGCCCCTCTCTGCTAAAAAGTATTTTGAAAAACGTGACTTGAACCCATGACCCTTCGGTTATTAATCCTTTATTTTGTTAAAGAAGCCGTCTTTTGGGTGCTTAGACCCTTTAACTTTTAAGTCCTCTATCGATTTATTCAAAGCTGAGATACCTAATAAGGTGCAGATAGGTCCCTTGGGGTCTATGGATGCTTAAAAATGATTCATAGTGTATTGCAGGGTGTCTGTTGAGGATCAACGAATTTTTTTAATCTTATTAAATTTTATTTCTTTTTCAAGGACTGTAATTACTTGATAATAATATCTGTGTTTCTATGCAAAAATATACCTTAAAATATTGCGCACCGCTGTATAAGGCGCGCCTATACCTTCAAGCTCCATTTTTTAATTTTTAGGTATATTCGCCATATAACGCTCACCCCCTTTTTTTAAGAAACATGAAATGTACGTTCTCAACGCTCTTATGTTTTACTCGAGGTATTATCCTAGGCTTTTGAAAAATGACTACACTTCTAGAATTGCAACTCTTTAAGTCCATAAGGTATTTCATTTCTTTTAAATAAACAATATTTCGATCTATGTAAAAGTTTAATTTTTTTATGCTCATTTCATTTTGAAAGCTCTCCTTTTTATTCCCGGAGCCTGCGCACCTGCAAAATTTGATCTTATTTTGTGTGTAAAAAGTGCGTGTTATACGCCGGATTTTTACGGTAATATAGATTTGAGTTTGGAGGTATATAATTCTTGCGTCTTTTAAGCAAAACCCGTAGTATGAAAAGGAGATATAAATCTAATAAACTACCTTTTTTCTAATTTTCTATTCATATTCTTTCACTGCCAACTGTGTGGCGCAGTTGGTTTGTCGCTGGCCTTCTGCACCCAAGGTTGCGAATTCGACCCCGGCCCAAGTCTGTAGATTTTCGTGATGTAGAAAATCGACAGCGGTCATGTCGTATGATTATGCGGCATGTAAAAGGACCCTAGAGTATCTGTTTGGCTTGGGTGCTCTCGGCAAAACTGAATTCCTAAGTTCAATTTCGCATCGTCAAAGGTCAGGTACCTCCATCTGGGGAGGAAACTGGGCGTCAAAATAACTTGCGGCAATTGATATAGTCTATACAGTGCCGCACTAAAAAGTAATACTAACTCCTGGGGAATTAACTGGGTCTGCAAAGGTAAAAAAAAAAATAAAAAAAAACACGTAGCCCATTAGAAAAAAAATTATTATTTTATTTAAATTATTATCAAGTGTTTTTGTGAAATTATTAGTATTTTGATTATATGCCACGCTGTACAGTATAGAGAAAACTTCAAGGATTTCTATAGTGGAAATCATTCACTGAAAAAGGGTCAATGTTGGAAAAAATTTGGCAGCCCTTATTCTAGACCTGCAAGTGGGCACTGGCCGTGATTTCTGAATCTTGGGATACAGATGAGAACGGCACAGTGACGGATTTAGGTCCGATATCATCCAAGGCCCAAGTTAATTTAACGCTCTTATATAATAATAATACGAATAGTAATCATGGTTTCAATGAAAATTTAAGTATTAAATTTAGGCATGAATTAAATATATGTCGTGTTTCAAATCATCACCAAGCTTTTTTAAAAAAAGGTTTTATTCAGCCAGCAATCAACATAACTTACGCTGAGAGAATACGGAGATCGAATGAAGGCCTTACCACTTATGTCCAGATGTTCTAAGTACCTTCTTAGTGAGGAGTTATACTTGAAAGTTAAGGATTATTTATGGGCTGTAAAATTTAATGATCTAGGATTCGAAGTGTTCTGTTTGGACCATCTGTTCCGGAGAAATAATTGGGGCTTAATCTAAGACTTGAAAATGTAACGGAAAATAAAAGTTAAGTGTTATATAGGGATTTTAATTTTAGATCTAATTTAATTATCCCTTCATGTATATATTTATATATTTTGGCATAACAACTAAACGTATATTTTAGAATAAATTGCTTTTAATTAAGAAATAAATCATATCTATCTAATTAACCATATAATATATTTGTTTCTTGCTTCCATCCGTGCAAAAGTATCAATGACGTGCTCCTATTTAACTTCTTAAACTAATTGTGCTTCAATTTTTAATAATGAAAGTACATTCAGTGTATCTTGCTTCATATCTGCACGTAAATTATTGTACCCTCTTTTCAGGGTGGAAAACTATGTTTTTAGATTAATTCTTTTTTTAAAAAATATTTCTACCCTTTTAATATTATCTTGAGGTTGTCAAAGCGAGAAAAGAAGCATTAAAATTCAATCTTACAGTGGATAAGAAACCAAATCGATTACCAATGTTTGCAGCTTCGAAAATTTTGCCCCCCCCCCTAAGAATTTGCCGCTTTAGGTCTGGGAACAACACTTGTTTATATACCTCTCTCCTAATATCCATAATCATTTCACCTGATTACTTATTATCGAGATATATATTTAAATTTGACGTGAAATTCTTCTCTTGATTTCTCAAGAGAAATCAAGTTTTCTTTTTAAATCGAAACTCAAACTTATGAAACTTTTTAAATCGCCGCTGGAAAATATATGCTGCCATCACTCGTAATACTTTGGCGGTTAATCTTTGAAATGCAGTTAATCTCTCTGTTTGGTTATGAATCGCTGGCGTGGGATTAATACGTACCAAATTTTCTGATTTAAATATATTTGCATGAAGGACGCTATGAATGCTTTTTGCACGCTATTGGCTTGGCTTGAAGAAAATTATGATAATTTTAAATTGTTTTTCGGATTTAGATTTATGCAAGAAGGAAGATTTAAATAAGGATTTTGGATTATCAGATGACTGGATTTTGATAAAAGCAATTTAAGCATTAAAATAGGATAATTTGTTCGCATAAATCTTGTTCTAGAGAGTTTTAACACCTTACAGTTTTATGAATTAATTTAATCTATAAGGCAAAATTCTGAAAGTAAGAACGTGGTACTTGTTTTTACTTCATGCCTGTGATTTAATCCAACGATTACGTTAATATCAAAGATCAATTTTCGAAGATTTTTTTGAGTTGCAACCTATTTGATACCATCCTAAGAAAAGATGCTGAAACTCGCCAAGAATTTATTGAAATTCACCAAAGGGCACCGAGAACATGGGACACGGAATATATGTTTTAATATGAATGAAGATATATATTTCTGGAGAAAAGTATATATAACTGTCATCATAATAAACCATAATTTTATTCAAAAAAATTCAAACATTCATGTGAATGTTCTAAAAAATAATTTAGGCAAATAAAATTGATATCAGAAAACATTTTGCAACCCATTATCTTTTTAATAAGTCTAAAAATTAAAAAAGTGTAATTGATTATAAAAATGTACTTTTTACTTTATTTTTAACATTTTGGTCAGTCTTAACATCTGCGGTTAGCAGAAAAAGCACTCCCTTGTTATGCAAGTAAAAACAAAACCAGGTTGTTTTAAAGTATCATTTTTTCTCTTTACTTCTTTGAGATTTTATTATTATGACATGAATATGATCATGATATATATATATATATATGTATATATATATATATATATATATAAAATATTTTTCTATAAAATATACAGAGTGTGCCTCTATAATTTTTCAGAATTATTCTGTTAAAATTGAATCCATTTTAAGACATGCATAACAATATTTATTTTAAAACTATTTTGCTTCTAACACGACTTTTAAAAATAATCTTATGAATCGACAACAGGATTTGAAACTCGTCCCCCCCCCCCGAAACTCATGAAAAAAAGCCGAGGTGCAATTGTTGCTTTTTTGTTGCAAAAAATCCACCGTGAAACTGAATGATAATACAGGCGTAGGGTTTGCTTTTTTTAGCTCCTTTACAGACTTTGGAAAAGTTCCACCTGAGAAAATGATGAAATGCAAGATGTATGTGGAGTAGTTTTTTCCCCTGTACTTTTAAAATCTCACACCGTCAAGATTTATCTCATTCTTGAAATTCTGGCCTTAAACCAATATGGATACCGAACCTGTATTTTTGTTATTTTGATATATCATACTTCATTATGTAAGTAGCTTACCTATTTACCTTTACTTTTACTATTCACCTTTTGTGAAATGTGATAAGAAATATTAAAATTTATTTTCAAAAACATCTTGATTGAAACAGCTTTAATTTTCATTTTTCCATACTTTCTTTTTTAAAAACTGTTTTTCATTTATTTTTTTCCACCCGTGCTTTATGCTTTTCACTTCTCTCAAATCTTTTCTATCTTCCTGGCATTGTGCCAACAGCTATTGTTTTTGATAAAACTGTATATACATGACTATTTGAAAAAAAGAATCGAATACAGTTAGAAAATAGTATATCCGCATTTGAAATGCTCTTAGACTAACAAATTTTTTTATTTGTTTGATCCGAGAAAAAACCGCTATTTATGTAAACAACTTCGTTTTTGAAACTGATTTAAAAATATAAAAAGTTTTAAAAAAGAATTGTTTTCACAAGCATTTAGGTTAAAAACATATATTTATCGAAAGTTGAATTATAGTTTGAATGGCATGGCAACTCCTGCCACAGATTCAACAGTTAAGAGAGATTAATTATTTCATTTTGATACTGTGGCAACAATAACTTTTGTATCGATTTATGTTTATTTAATCGATTGCTTTTTAGCTTTATCGACTGATTTTATTTTTATTATATTTTAAATGTTACGTGTTGTTTAACTGTGATTAAATTGATGAGTAAAAAAAGACTCGGATTAAGAAAATATATTACCAAAAATGGTTTTTTTAAGTGCTTATCTAATAATATAAATTGTACTCGATGATATTTAGAAATAAAGAGAATCCTTTCTCATTGTGATTCGAATAGTTCATAACATTCTGGTATTAAATAAGAAAAACAATATATTGGCTGTTTTCTGTGCTGTATATTACTTATTAAATACTTCATTTCTTGGCAGTTCTATATTTAATACTATTATCCTATTGAAGTTAAATTTTGATTTTATCTATATATAAGCTTTCTTTTCTTTTTTATTTCCTAGTCATTTTTCATAATTATGTTGGATGATTATTTACTGTTTTATTTGATATACAGTAAATAACATATATTCAACGAACATATATTCAACGTACAACATTTTTTATACCTATTTAATGCCCTTTTTCTCAAAAATTATCCGACAATATTACAAACCTCACCTAAAATAGATCTTGTAACTATTTTCTTATTAAATACAACATTTTAAAAGATAAGGCAGCCGAATCGTACATCAAAGCATATTAGGCTTTATATTGTTATATTTTTATTGAAAATCCAATTTCTCTGTATTTTTTTCACTGCAAACCGCAGAAACATCTAAAAGTGAATCGATAACATTTTTATAGCCTCTTTAAGTATCACGATCGGTTATTCATAATCGATAATGGAACTTTCCCGCGAAAGCTCGCGAAAAAAAAGAGCAATTTTCTACGGAAAAAGGAACATTCTGCAAAGAAAGACGTTGCATTGAAAGTCGAGAATTCTCCTGGATGGATTGTAAGAAATCGATTTTGCAGTCTTGCGCCCGTACTGTCATTGACCTTGAAGTTGGAATACGGAAATGAAAAAAGGAATTTTTCCGGTTCGGGCTGAGATGATGTGGGTGAAAGCGATTCGGATCCTTCCGGAGATCCAGTAAGTAAATAACACAAATTGGAAAACTGTGTGGGTTTTATTTACTCCTTCACACAAAGCTGACGTTGAAAAGTAATGCTGCTGACTGCGAGCGGAACCGTGATTTTGAAAAAGCGTACAAATAGACTTTTATTTCCTTGTTATTTAGTGTCAGTTGGATTAGAATATATATACAGTCAGACCCCGATTTAACGAGCCCCTATTTAATTAATTTCACGATTTAGTGAATTTTTTCTTTTCCCCGATTAAAATGGAGGCAAAACCCCCCATTTAACAAATTATTTCAACAACTGAAAAAAAATTATTTTGTTTGTTAAGATGTTTCAAATGGATTTCTTGCGCGAAACAGAAAAAGAATTTTCGTCTGAAAAACAAATTTTGCTGGAGAAGGGCAGTGGTGTAACGTACACCCCCGTAACCCTCACACCGCGGGGTGTGAGGATGAGGATTCAGGACTCTAGAGGGCCCGAAACCTGAGTGATGCCTAGAACGTTAGATCCGGCTTGGGGACCAAAACCTGATTTTGCAGGGGGGTGGGGGGTGCTTAATATTCTCCATTACGCCACTGAGGGAGGGTGCAACCTATTATTTTCGACTTAATACGTGTAGATGTGTCGTGAGTAAAACCTATCGCGTGAGTTTTGAATAGGATATGGAATTCCTTGATCTCATCCCACTCTACAATAGAGAGGATATCTTAAAAAATTCTATCATTTGCTCTCTTTCTTGAGAGAAGTGAGGTTTATTATAAAAACGGTTTTGTGAAGAAAATTCATTAAGCACGGCAGAGTGTCGGTAACAAATGCGTACAATGTTTATGCAGAAATTAATAATGAAACTCCTATCATAACCTCTGCATTTTCTAATTCTTTACATTGTTTAGAAACTGTTAAAAAAATACTTCATACAGAAGGATGTCAAGGACGCAGTATTGTCTTCTCTACCCAAAGTCGGAAAACAAAAATATTATCAAACATCTGTTAGTCATTATTTTAAAAAATTCAATTAACTGGGGCGTAATAATTCGCTAATAATATTTTTAGATTCTGAATGAAAAGTGTGTAATTTCTAACTATGGATATTTGTTGTGTAAAGGATTATTACAGAATTTCATGAAAGTAAAGGCAAAAAAATTAAATCTCCGATGTTACAAATAACCCCGATTTAACGAATAAAATGCTTAGTTCGCCGTTAAATCAGGGTCCCGCTATATATATATATATGTATATTTATATGTTTATATATGTATAAATATGTATATCACAATTTTTTTGTAAAATATGAAGAAAGAATGGCATGTTTTTAAAACAGTCTCCTTTTATTAAAAATGATTCTATAATAATATTGTACATGCGTTGTGTTGTTTCTAATGCCACCTGTCTGACGGTGTCAGATCGAGGCCCACGAAATTCATCGTGTCAAGGGGTTAGGTGTACGTCTGTCGTTAACTTTTAGCACCATGCAGGAGACAGTACGATTTTCTTCGGTTCATACACGATAGATGTCGATACCACCTAACTCCACCTCCACAATTTAGGCTTGGAACTGGAGGGGAGAGAAATACTATCCAGCCCCCTGCACCCGTGCTTTTTCTGCTGCGACCTCCCACAAGACTTTTTTTTCAATCCATTTTTCACACCCCTTGTGGGCAGCCAATATGAGTCTCTATCCTCACCAATCAGAGAGCAGTGTCTAAGCTCTCAGTCAAGACAAATATTCCCAGGAAAAAATCCGAATTTTCAAGTCAAGACGCCACTCATAGCCAAGCCCCCGGATCGCCTCCAATCAACCAATAGCCAGCAAGCCCCTTCGCAGAATGTAAAACTCCACAAACGTCGTTCCAACATCTCAGACTATCACGATATGGGATTGAGGACTGATTTACAGTCCAGATGCCCACAGATACACTGCCATCAAGACTTTTGGACTCACTGATTTAACGAGCACGTCCTCCTTGTGTACTCGGTGGCATCGGGTATCGAACCCGGGCCATCCGGTCTGGAGTCCGATGCTCTAACCACTAGGCTACCCACGGCCTCAATATTTTACATGTATATATAGCTAGGATTTATATACTGAACTATAGGATCTTAAAAATAGTTATAAATTTGAAATCATTTATACACGTTTTATTATATCAAAGAAGATAAATTTTAACAAAAACCACCCGTTATTATTTCGATTGACCGTAACTCTGAAAATAATGTGAATTTTTCAAAAACTTTAGTTCAACCCCTGTGCATAAGTCTTCGCAATATATTGGTAAAATGTTATTATTTTAGGAGCATTTTTCATAAAAGGGGAATATTTTGAAAATATGTTATTCGTTCTTCATTTTTTTTGGCAAAAAAATAGATTTAAATTATTTTTTCTTGTAATAATATTCTTAAAACAATTTCATATATATGTATTCTGATTCAACTGACACTATAAATGTCAAATAAGTTATCCATTTATACTCTGTTTCAAAATCACGGTTCTGAAAGTAGTCAGTCAACTTAAAAATAATAATAATGCATATGAAAGAAAAATAATCTTGTTGCGAATTAATTATTTTTATTCTATGTGCTTGTCAGTTAAGTTAATGCAACAACTAGATAAGTGCGCGTGTAAAAATAAAAGCACACACACACATTTTCTGCTTCCTGAGTATTAAATCCGTCACGCTAGCTCTCCTGTGGCAAATCAAGTTTCTTGAATTTTAAATGTCAAAGAGGATTAAATCATGCATCGTTTTAAACGGAAAAAAACGCGTGCAATACTTTTTTACTTATATACCAGATGGTATACCCGTTCTTCGCTCGGGTGAATTGAAAAATTAAACAATACAAATTGAAGAATAAATAAGTTTTTAATGACTTAGCTTTACGTGAATTTAAGTTAAACAAAAAAGAAGCTTTTTACATATCTCAGCCGAACAAAAAAAAACATATTTGTTAAATTTTAAGTCTGAAGGTCTAATAGCTGGCAAAAAGAATTTTTTAAAAAATTTATAACCCCCCGTAACTCTCTTGTGGGTTGATGTTTGAAAACACCATCCTAAGCTGATATCTGCTCTGCAAAAGTAACACATTGTAACAAATTTTGTGTAAAGAACGCTTAAAATAGTGCAAAAATTTATATCTGGATGTGTAATACGTTAATATTACTCTCTGTTGTATTTATTTTATGCTAAAGTTGTAATATTTGCAAGCAACGCCGTTCCTTACATTATAATGGCGATTCAATGGAAACATAGCGAAATGTTGGTGATAGAGCCAAGTTGGCATCATTTTTGGCGACCACGTTGGCAACTTGGCGATGGATTGAACGGTGCAGATGTTGATTTGCTGTAGCACCACCTGGTGAGGAGCTGCAGCAAAGATGATAGCACAAAAGTCTTCTCCACATACAAAGTACGTGTGCTTGCCAATTTTCATAGTGATCGGTTGAACGGTGTTGGAATGAAACGATTTCAAATATACAATTATATATATAAATAGATAATGGCCCCAGTTTCACTATCGCTAATAAAACCCATTTATGTGAAAATTCAGTGACATATATTTAAAAATATACAAAAAATTAAAGAATATAGAAAAAAAACTTTTTAATGTGTGAAATTATTTTGTATAAACAGTGCGAGAGACAGCAACAGTGCCAATATTGTGGAGAAATAGGCTCACTTATTCCAATCACAGAATAATAATGTTGTGAAACCAATGGTTTTTTCTAGGTAACTTTTTCATTATATAATATATAATATAACAGAGACTTTTTTTAAACAGTTTTTTCAGCGACCTACTGGTTTGAATTAATGAGAATTTTGAATTCATAATAAATAATTTCAATTTAAACATCTCATACCCACGCGCGCGTGTTGTTGACCCTCTCTTTCTCTCTCTTACCTAAATGCTATAAAGTGCATTCTAAATAAATGGATAAAAAAGGATGGTTTCCACTTAATTGCATTTTCCTAATTCTTAGGAGTATTTAAACACTTTTAAAATAGTTTCTGGCTTGTCCGTTTTTTATGTTTAAAATATAAACTTTAGTGTTCTATCTTATATATATATAAATCTTACTAAACTAAACTAAACTCAGTGGTGCGGCAGCCCCCTAAGGTCAAAGGCGTGCTGTGCCCATGTCAATTTTCGTAGCCTCAGGCACTGAGGTGCATCAGCAGATGTTCCGGTCAATCTGACGCGCATATTATGCATCACTTAAGAATGTTTATTAAAATAAGAAATACTCGTAAAGTATAAGCGTTCCTGCAATATATTGAAAGAAAAAAATTAAAATTTCAAAGCGACGTTTGTCGTTGCAAAGCTCCACTTCATATCGCAATATCAGGGGTATAATTTGGGACTTCGAATTTCACATGGTTCTGAATATTCAACAATTCAACAATTTCTTTTTCATATGAGAAAAAATTTGTTCACACAGATATGTAGAACCAAAAGCATAAAGCAGAGCACATGCAGTTTTCTTTAAACAATTAAATAGCTCCGGCAATGACGAACAGCTATTTAAAATATCTGTCGATATATCGATTGAGTTATCTTCTAGATCTTTCCCTAATACCGTAAATTTTGATTTCAATAATTCTAAAGATTTTTTTCATAATGCAGCAATGAATGATGCTTCATTTTACAAATATTACATAATCGTTTGAATTTTAATTGAATATTTAACGTTAGGAATGAGTCACGTTTAATAGAACGTGGTATTTTTTTTTATATAAATCACACAATAACCACACGTAAGCAAAATCGGCAGAATCGTTTTATGGCGAAGAATTGATTGTAAGAAATAGTTTTTATACGTGAGGCTTAAAATGGAAAGACACAGATAGTTTTAATTTGCTTTCTTCTGCTCTAGTTACTTGCAACTGTTTGCAGTTGATTTTTGAGTTAATAGATTTTCTCTGTTTACCAATAAATTCGCTTTAGTAACATTCGAAATAGTATTTACATTTTCCTGATCTTTATTTCGAATTTTCTTCCAAATATTTACTGACGATTTTTCCTTTTTAATTAATAATATTTGCGTATTTTTCATCAAAAAATTTTAAACCACTTGGTTCACATCATTTTGTAGATGTAGAACAAAAATATTTTTTCCACGGGAAGCGCGAAACCGAATCCTTGAATCCATAGCTTGTTTTCATCCGTCATTTGGGAAGAAAAATAAATTTGAAAAAATCAGACGATAATTTTATTTTCAAATAATAAGAAAAAATAATTAATTCCATTCAAAATATTCCCATTTCTTAATCATGTATCGTAATCGTTCTAAAAATGTTAAACACCTTCTAAATTTTTTTAAATCTGAAAACATATGCATATGCTTTTTATACAGAAACTATTTCTTAACAAAAAGAAAAAATAGCTCGACCTAAGATTATTTTTTTAAATTCTTTCTTGTTCACTCAGATGCAATTCATTGCATTCTAATCAAAGTTAAAAGTTTAGAATTAAGAGAAGAAAGAATTCTATATAATTATGCTAATGAAATTTGTGAAATTCTGATCTAAAATCTTATATAATTTCCCATTGCTGGGTTTTAAATTATAATTCTGTAAAAGTTTAAAACAAATTTCTTGTAAAATTAAGTTGTACATGAAACTTTATGGCGGAATAAAGTTAGAAAGAACCGCTTGTATTAATACTTTCAATGATACTTCTATAATAGATAGCAACTTCACACAAAGTATTTTCCGTCCTGACCCAGTTTATGTAAGCATTTTTTCCCCTTCATCCTCACTGAATAATTATTAAAACATTCTCAACCCAATTTTTTTTACGGCTGTGTTTAGTTGTATAATTAACCTTCTTATTTGATATTTTTAAACATCAGTAAGTTTTTTGTATTAAGGAAAGTAAAAATGGAACTACAATTTGAGTACAGAAATGAAAGTAAAAATAGATTTCAATTGCAATTTGTCTATCTTTAATTATGGAAAATATTGAAGAAATGCAGACTTGAAAAGATTTTTGGAATTACAGGGAAAAAGCTTTGCTTATTCTTAGATTGAACTTAAGCCTGCGTTTATTCGTTATTATTATTATTATGTCTCTTTAACCGTAGAAAGTCTTACAATATGTATTCTTCAAATGAAATGAAAATTCTTCAATGGAAAAACAATGAATATTAAGAACATGATTTATTTTATGAAAATTAAGTTATGATGTTGGAAATTTTTAAAAAGATTTTTCAAAAATATACTTATTATATAGTTTGATGTTTTTTTTTTCCAATTATTAAATATCTACTAGAAATAGGTTGCAATAAAAAGTAATAAAATAATTCAATTTTAAAGAAAGGGAATAATAGAGCCTTTCTCAAGGAAACATTAAACATGCCAATATTGTAAATGCAATTAAAATAAAAATGTCAAAAAATTATATTTTAAAGTACTTTATTTCCGATAGAAAAAAAATGCCGATCATATTGCTAAATAGTGTTACGAAAATTGGTACTTTTCCGCTTCGCTGGCGCAGGCGATAAAGTCACCAAAAATGATACAGCTGAACCCATCAGAGCATTTCCGCTGGTAAACTTTTATCATCACATTTTCAAAACAAGTCGCTGTATTTTCTTATCAGTAACGTATTTTTCATAATACATCAAAAATGGATGAAACACTAATGAAAACAAACATTTATAAACTTTCTTTTATGTATTTACTGTGTTTTACCACCAATGAAGCCTGCTTGGCGATATTTTTGCCGACGAAATGAAAAAGTACTCGAAAATTTTACACTATTCTCTTTCGTGCCGAAAGCGTGTTATGGCAGGAAAAATACTTCTTCTCTAATGGGGTTGCACATTGTTACTTAACCTTTGCAGACTTAGTACATTCCCCAGGAGCTGGTATCACTTTTTAGTGCGGCATCATTTTGGCGATACCTCTTACCACACGTAATTTTGACACCCAATTTTCTTCCCAGAGGGAAGCACCTGAGCTCTGGCGATGCGAAACAGTACTTAGGATTTTAATTTTGCCGAGAGCACCCAATCCAAGTAGGCACTCAAGGGATTTTTACATGCCGCATAATCAATCGTACGACATAGCCACTGTTGATTTTCTGCATCATGAAAATCCACCGACTTGGGTCAGGGTATATGAAAAATCTTTTTTATATGCGAAGGGAGAATAAATATTTTTTTTTTCATTTACAGTATATGAATGGAATTGAGCTTAACAATGAATTTATTCATCAGATATCGCGAAATCAATACATTTGGAAACAAACTTAAAAGTACCTAGAAGAATCTAAAAGCATCTAGTGTGAATTTGACACTAGATTATTTGACAAGAAAGCTTTAGAAAGTCCTCCAATGCCTATATAAGGACGATGCAGAAAATATTTGAGTCAAACCTTTGACTATGCATGTTTCAATTATTTTGTGCGAAACTGTTGGCTGTTGATTTCAACTGCTGTCTTAAAACATTTGTGTGATTTTTGAATCTGTGCTGTAATTACCAACTGTTCTGGAATAAACTATGATTCCTCCTAAAGCCTGTTAATAGTTTGGATTTTTCGTACATTTTAAATACGATCAACCATGCAAAAATATTTTAAGAATGTTTGTCAAATCCACTGCTCAATCTGTATTTAGATACATGCTATTTTGATAACAAGTTACCTATACCTTTACATAACTTTAAAGGAGTAAAAAATGTATAGCCAAGTTTTCATTCTATGATTTCTATTAACTCATCTTAAAATATTCAGAACTCACTTATAAAAACAATAAATCACTGTACATTTCCCCGTTTTGGAGAGTTATTTTTCTAGAATTTTGCCAGGATCACGTATGCCCCGAACACGTACATGTAGGTGCATTGGCGTAACGGAGAATACTGGAATCTTGCAAAGTATGGTTTTGGTCCACAAGGACTGCAAAACCATACACCAGGATTGCAAAGGATATTACAAATGATTACATAACCATACATCAGGATTGCAAAGGATCTTACAAATTATTGCAAAACCATAACATCAATATTTGGGCCCCCTAGAATCCTGCCCCCCCCCGTGATGCAGGGTGTGTCCGTTACGTCACTGTGTATGTGCCAGTAAAATGTAAAACAGACGTTTGATTGCTTAACCAAGAGAATAAGTTGTTCTGTAGCATAAAAATTTAGTTTTACATGCAAAAAAAACTTAGCCGATTTTTTTCCAGTAGATAATAATTCAAAAGATAATTCTTATAAAGAGAAGACTTCCTTTTTTAAAAAATAACATCAGGTCTCAAAATTCGCTACTTTTTTACTCTGTAGTTCTTGATAGAGTATTTTATTTTTATTTTTATATATCAGTTTAACAAACTGTAAATGAATCAATACTTATGCTGCAGAGAATGGGAAGAGCATAAAAATTAATAATTAAGTAATGGAGATTAAAAATAAATACTGCTTAATGATTATTGCAACGAAAAAACCTAAAACATCTAACATAGTGTTCCAAGACCTCGGGGTATTTTTTTATTTTTCGCATGGCTAAAACAGTCAAAACACATTTATAGGGAAATTAATTTTGTTCTTTATGGTTTGCATAAGCAGATATAATTTCTGTCTATGAAGAGATGTCTAAATAATGACAGGTTCTCACGGATGGCAACCAAAGCAATGATGTCAAAAATCTCATCTCTGTTACTCCTTTGGCTAAATGCCCACATGCAGCATAAAGAATTTGTTTATTTTCATTTTGAATGGCAAGTGACATTTTTTATAGAAGTATTTTCTTCAAGGAATAAAAATACGAAAATGTATCTTAATACTTTTCCTTTTCCGTGATGCTCTGGAGATGATTTAATATAGAAATGTCAATATATATATATAATCATTATTACGTAATACATAATTTCTTGATAAATGCTGTCAACGCATCGGCAATATTTTGAATCATCCATATTGAACGTGATCGCTATCAAGTAAGAAATTGAATAGCTACTGGAAGAAAGATACGATAGGACACTTGTTACATCTTACATTTGCAATACTTTCCCCACAATTTTAATGCAAATGGGTGATATATTTCATACTTTAAGGAATTTGCCAAAAATTGACAATTTTCTTTGTGATTTTATTTTATAGGTCGTCTTATTAGCTTTATAAAAATATCAAGTTTATTATTTTCCTTTCACTAGAACAAAAACTATAAGTATTTTAGTGAAATCAGTTGCCATTACTTTAAAATGCGTTTCACTTGAAATGGGATTTTTAAAAATGCTCAAACGGGGCCAGCGACAGCTCAAAAAGTTTTGAAAATAATTAGCTGAATTTGTTTGTGTGTGTTCTGTATAATAGTAGAAGTGTTTTAACTTTCAGATTTATCAATTACTGTTTCTTAACAAAATTTACAGTCCCTTATGTGAATATAATCACTGTTTTTTTAGCAATTTCATATAACTAATATAAAGGGATCTAGTTTCAGTAAAAATTTAAAATATCCCTTTTTCTGAAGTTCATTTCAAAAATAAATAGCATCAAAATTGAAAATTTGTTCATAAACGTTTTGTAGAAAATGAGCCCGTATACGTAATTTTTTGTAAATTTTTGACAATTTTTTTCCATTTGAGTAATAATAATTTATTTTTCTCTTCTTAATTTTAGCATAATTCTTTCAAAATGTACTAAATATATCTAAAAGCCACAAAAAAATTAGCGTATCTCCATCTTTTTTGAAAAGAAGTTGTCGTAAGTAATCGGATACCAGTTATTTATTTATTTATTTCGAAGTTTTTTCTTTCTTTTTAATGAAAGGAAATTATTTTACTTTCATAAGATTAATGTTTAAGATTTATTTTAAGATAGTATTATCGTTGCAGTGTCTTCACAATAATCACAAACTACGATAAGCTTGCCTGTGGATATACAGGTTGTATTGATACGGGACGATAATCGGGCACGAAGTGAAAGGCGGGGTCATATCTGCTGTGGGAAAAATCCCCCTGCACTTGGCTAAGAGAGGACGACCACATTTTTGAAAACGTGGAAAATTGACACCCTCCATCCCATCATTAGCTATTGTGACCACAAATTTCACAATATTGCAATGATTCTTTCACTAACGTTATATTACATAAACGAACTATTAGTTCAATAACAAGTCGGACAAAACGGTTTGCTGATTTAGTTAAAATTAACCTTGTTTGTATTGGTCAGGGTTTGAGAAAAAGATGCTACCTAATTTTGACTCTCCATAAAAAAGAAAACTTTTGCACACAACTCCAAGCAAGTTTCTCAAAAATTGGCCCATTTAGTTAAAATTCCAAAATGGTACAATCATTGTTCTTTTGTATGCACAATCGTACAGAACTTTTTTATTTGCTGAACATCTTCGTTTTAAAGCACCTCTGTTGATATTCCACCGCATCATTAGATACTGAAACCGCAAATTCCACGATTTCATGGTGGTTTATTTTCAATAACGATATCTTTCATAGCCGTTTTATTTATCCCAATTACCAATAGAGCAAAAACCTTTGCTGGTTTAGTTAAAATGAACGTAGTTTGAGCAGGTTTGTAAAAATGATGTCACCTAACTTTGATTCTTCATAAAAAGAAAAATATTCCATACCACTCTAAGAAGATTCTTTCAAAAGATGACTGATTTCGGGACAGTTCCGAAATGGTACATTTTCTACATTTCTATCCGTAACAATCATTACCATTTTGTATTCTTTTACAAAAATACTTCATTTTAAGAAACTGATTCTTAAATTATGTAACTCAAATTAAGCAATAAATTTAAAAATAAAACGTAAAAAATTTTCAACACTTTAATGAAAAAAATATTTGAAGTATTTACTTTCTACACGAATGCCTTTTTATAAAGGACCGCTTGATGAAACGGGAGTAATTAATTAAGTTCATTGCTTGTACAATACTTTACCGCAGTTTGATCACATTTTGACTAGTTCAAAGTACAAATCGACGGGGTTTAAATCTAGGGAAAGAGCTTGAACCATAGCGCCCGATCCGTCTTCCGGGATATCCCATGTCCAAATACTCCCGTACAGAATGTGCATAATGCGCTGGGTATCCATCTTCTTGGAACCACTTGTCCCTGTATATATTGAGTGGGATTTTTTTTAGTAGATCTGGCGAATTGTTTCAAAGAAAATTCAAGTATTTGGCTCTATTTAAACTATTGGGCAATTCAAACGGTCCAAATACTTTTCCGTTTAATACTCCGATCCACATACTGATATTAAATTGAAACTGGGACCTGTCTTCTCGTATTAAATGTGGGTTTTCCATAGACCAACCATGTAAGTTAAAATTCAGTTTTTAAAAATATTGTCATTTTGTAAAAGAATGGTATGGATAGAAATGTAAAAAGTGTTGTACCATTTTGGAATTGACACGAATTGGGGCATCTTTTGAAATAATTTTCTTAGACTAGTATGTAATACTTTTTCTTTTTATGAAGCTCCAAAGTTAGGTGACATTTTCAAATCTGCTCAAACTACGGTAATTTTAAGTAAGCCAGCAAAAGGTTTTGCTTTATTTGGGAATATGATTAATATAGCACAGCTTTGAAATATTACGTTAAATCACCGTGAATTTGGGGAATTTACGGTCACCATACCTGATGATGCGATATAAGATATCAACAGAGGTGTTTTTTAAATGAAGATATTTGGCAAATAAAAAATTTCTGCTATCTATGGCAATGAATGTGCTGACTGGCTTGCAAAAGAAACGACAAAATTAAGCAATTTGATTCCCCTATGAGCATTCCGAAATCATATTATAAAAATGCTTTTAAGGAAAAAATTATTTCTGAGTTGAATACGTTATATCAAATATCAAATGATGCGCACTTCACCAAGGAATTTATTTATTTATTTATTTTGCTATTCAAAGACGTTTAAAGGCTAAACACACTTTCATCCTAATATTAAACCTACCCAGTTTCCAACTGGGCATGGAAACTTTAAAGTCTATTTGAAACGCTTCAATTTTTCGCCTACTGACAAGTGTTCTTGCTCCAGTTACACAGTCCAGAATTTCAAATCCTGACACAGTTCTGATGCTTGTACTAAATTCTCTTCCGAAAGACGTACTTTTATGAATTGCTTACCTAAAAACAATGTAGCGTGGACTCCTCTTTTCTCTGCTTTTCTCAGAGCAAATCTTCTTTTACATCGTTTTATGCATATATCAATACCATTTTTCCCCGTATTATTTAGATTGTAATTTTTTGTGTGTGTTTACTAACATTTACTGTACCTAAATGTTTTGTGTGTATTTGCAAGTGGTATATATATATATATAAATGTATATGTTTTTGTTTGTATATAAATATTTGTGTGTATGTATACTTTATGCATTTTTATTTTGAAAATTTTTTATGTTCACACATGTGTTTCCAAACCTTCACCATAGTATAATTTTAATCACTGAATGTCTCCGTTTTTGCATGTGAGAAATCTTGTACTTTGTTCTGTATTTATTGTATGTGCATCCATTCTTCTTTCGTTTTTCCCTTTTGATTCTCATTTGTGTCTGTATCCCCCTCTACTTGGAACTTCCTACCACTATTGATTGAGTATTGACTTACATTTGTAAGCCTTGTGTTATACTTGTTGGCACACAAGGAGTCTACCTAGAGTCTAAAAAAAAGCGTATAACCGCAAACATATTTATTACGATAGTTACTTATTTTGTTATTCAAATAGATATTAACTATGCAGTATGTTATTTTTCTTCTAAATGATCTTTAGCTTAGCTTAACCTAGAAAAGGAATTAAACTTTTTCATGGTGCTAAAATACCCCATACTTCAAATCAATCCCAGTCGTAGTTTAAATTCGGAATTGGAAGATCCTGCGACATCCACTGTAAAGTCCATACTTATACACCTTATATTTATTTTTATTTGAAATTTTGAAGAAAGTTTTGTAAATCCTATAATTGCAACACACCATTGCAAACAACTGTACATCTTCATAAGCAGCAATGCCGTGAAGAAAGGTTCAAACCCGTCGTTTACGTACGTTTTACATCTCAAGAAATTAAGAAAATATTTTGTTTTTGTGGAATGTGTTCTGAATGAATCCTGTCTTGAAATTTGAATTATTTCGATTCTAAATCCAGATTTTCCGCTTTCAACAGCCCATATTATTTCCCACACATCGGTTTGATTCTTAATATTGTAAATTTCAACTGAAATATTAACATTTGGTTGGTTTCACGGACTACGGTATTAACAGTAATTTAATACATTTCTAATAATTGTTTTTAGCAACCTATTCCTATACTCAAAATAATTTTCAAGTAAATCAGTTTCATTCCAATTTTTAAAAAGAAATATCTGCCGATTTTTATGAACAATTTCATTGAACACATTTTCTTTAGCTGGAATATGAAGGTTACTTCAAAGTTATATTTTATAAGCATTTACAATGAAAGTATTGTAACCTATCTTATGTCATAATTTATACCTTAATAAAACCTTAGGTTGTACCTTCGAATATGGAACCTTCAATTAGTCGGCATGACATGCATTGATTCAAGAAATTAAAGTCAAGGTTAAGGTCATGCATTCTTGTCTGGGAATTATTATCTCGGTGATTATTTATTTTATCTTCCTCGTGCTTAATTTTAGCGCAGATGCTAAAAAAAAATGCAAGCGTTTAATTAAATTTGATGACGTAAAAAAATAGTTACACAACGAAAGAATACGACGAAAAAACCATTTATTCGGTTGATATAAAGAAAAATAAATGTACCATATGCGGGATTTAGTCGTAACTCAATTCAATATATGTTAAAATAAAAAATCAATTTTGCCTTTTAGGAAATAAATTTAGATTTTTACGAGTGAGTACCAATATGGTTTGTAATATATTTTCTTGAATGATTATTTTTTAAAGATATAAATGTGGTTCGAAACATACACATAACTTTGAATTTACCATCTAACCCGATTTAATATTTAGACCAGCCCGGCCTGTTCAGATCTGTACTTCCTTCCACAGCCTTCAGTTCATAATTTTAAACCTAAGCCTAATGAACTAGCACCTTATATCAGAATAATCTCAATTATTTTACTTATCTTATTGTTCTCTTGCAAAATTTTATTTTTATTGGTATAATTATTTCACATTATTTATCCCAGGGAAGTTATTTTTAAAGTAATATTTTTATTTATAAATTATTTTATATTATAATCGATGTTATTGAAGCCATTTTTAAATTTCTACTTGGGGATTTAGAATTTTTTTTCATTATTTATCACTGTAAAGATAGTTTTAAAGTAATGTTTTTATTTATAAAACATTTTTTATTATTATTGATGTTTGTGAAGTTATTTTTAAAGTAATATTTTGATTTAGGATATTTTTATCAAATCGGTTGCCTGTAGAAGCTCTGATCGAACCTCTAATGAATGTGTAAAAATACTGTCTACATAACAAGTCCTCCAAATTTACAGTCAAACCTATTTTTTTATGTAGGGGTAATATAACCACCTTAAAATGCACATACACAAAAGAAATGGTTCAAAGATAGATAAGTTTGTTTAACAAAGATATTTCATTTATTGTAAAAAAAGTATTTTTTGTGGGAAATAAGGACTGAATGATGGGGGGGGGGGGAGTATTCTTTAAAAAAAATGTCTTAAAGTATTAAGAAGCTTAAAAAAGGATTATTTAAAAGCTAAAAAGGATGGTTAATCTTTAGAAAGAACTTACTGAAGGGTAAAATTTTGATCTATAGCTCTACAGATGCGGTAAAAAAGGCAATTACTAAACCTCACCTCTTAGCCATACCCTTCACTTTCCATAACAACCTTATATATGATAGATCCATTTATAATTGCCCAGAATGATTTATTCTCTTACATTATCTCTATGGTCTCTAGCAGTCTTTATATAGTGATTGAATCACATATATAATCAAGGTCTTATTCTTACATATTAATGGGATCTCTATTCTAGCGAAGCGTTTCTAGATGCTGGAGATATTCATCTTGAAACTAGAATTACAGATTTCACTGTAAACTCATTTGTTTTATCCATGAAGCACTAAGCATCTTCGGAAGCTAGATATAAAAATATTATAAAGTAATAAATATTGTTTAAGAAATTGCTTGATACAATACATACTACATACACACCGATAAGTGATTCTGAGCTGAATGATCAATAGAAACGTATGGATAACTTATGCCGAGACATAACGTCCAATATTACAAATCACCAAAAAGAAACCGGACAAAAAGTTGCATAAGGAAAAAAAACTCACAAAAAGACCGCATACAAACAGGTTAAACTGTAATTATATGTAACATTGTTATTTGTTATGTAATTAAGGAAAAATGTTCCTGCCAATGACATTTTATCCTATTTCCTTACAGTTTTAGAATTAATGAGAACATTTATAAGTTTGGAATGAAGATTGATTCTATTTGATTATGCTATTAGCGTTATTGAAAAACCGGTGATAAAAGTAAAGAGCTTTTAAATCAATATAAGTTAAAACTCTCTCTTTCTCTCTAGATTATAAGCTCTTTGTTGTGATTTTTATTTTAGGCATCTGTATTCTTTCTTAACAAGTTAGAATTTTGACTTGTTACTCCTATAGCATTTTTTTCTTTTGGCAGGAATATGTAAAATATATGCAACTTCAAATACTTACTAATTATTGTGCCTTTAAAGCTGAAGACATTTTTTCAAACTTGTATTCCTCTCTCGATTCAATTGATTAATCAGTTGTGTGTTATTATTTTCTTTAGTTGAATAACGTATTTTGTTTTGTTTTATTATTGAAATATGAGTCCTCCTCAAGGTAAAAAAAAAAATACCTTGCTTATTCTATCCTCGTCTGGATCGCTCATTTTAGGTGTTTAACTTTTCCTTAACCGTTAGTTTGGGCGACGAAAGGTTGAAAAAAGGGTGTGAAAGCTAAGATCGAAGGTTAAATACAATTCTTAAAAAAATACTCTTTTTTTACACACAATGGAAGTTATTTATTTTTTGAAATTTCCCAAATGACGTATCTCTGTATTGAAACACATAGTGTTTCTACCATTTCTTGAAATAATGTTAATAAGATAGTGAATGACTAATTTTATTTTCATAAATAATACTCATACCTCTGTCGATATCATTTTTTGGGACATTTTGAAAAAAAATGTAATCTATTCAATTATCAATGGATGTTTAAAAATTTTTAATGGATATTTTTATTGTTACTTCTTTTCTTAAAAAAAATGATAAGACTTTCCTGTGGTATTTTTGGACAAAATCTAAGCTGAAAAATTGTACAAGGAAAAACAAAATATCTGTGAGTTCTAAAAAAACACACGAAAAAAGAAAACATTTCTTAAAAGTAAAATGTTATTTATTTATTTGAGGAAAATAAAAAAATATATTCTTTTATTGGGGAGAAAAAAGTTTTAGAAACTGTTCGAAGGTGTATTTTGTTATGCATTTTATTTAGGAATTGTATGTGTGTAGTAATGTCTCTTATACATTAACTATTATGAAAACAGTTTAAGTTCTCTCTACTAATATTATCCCTTTACGAATACATTTTTCTGAATAAAAGTTGTAACACACAGGATCTACTCTCGGACCCGGCTAGAGGTGTGGGAGGAAGAGAAGGTTGACTCGCCGTAATAATTTTCAACTATTTACTCAACACACTAATTATCAGCAGACAAAATTCACATGTTTTCAAATAAGATGAGATGTTCCAATAAAGAGCAGAGGGGTTTTAACTACGAGAGACGCGAATTCTGAGAAGACATCTATTATATTGATCTTCCTTTTATGGATCAATCCACCACTCTAATATTTGATTTACAATTTAGCTATGGTGACCAATCGTCACTTAAATATCGTCAACTATTTAATGCCCGAAACGCGCAATCAATGTAACTAATACCTGATCGGTAGGTATTTTTCCTTAGCATCAGCTTCCCAATATTTCAATCTCCAGGCAACTCCATGTATTCATCTATTCTCCTCTATTCACCTATTGATCTCGCTAGCTAAAAAACCTATACTATGTATCACTGACCTAATCTGCATATCACGTTGTCTTCTTCCAAAAGGGTTACTTGTGAATGATAGGCCTAAGATTTCCCAAGATAATTAGTGAAAGGACGCGTAGTGTTTCGTTACGAAGTATACGTTTTGCAGCCTCATAAAAATTTGTCGTAGTAAGGAACATTACTGGAAAATAATTTTTTTTCCTTTTAATTCTGTCAAATTCAAGCAGGAAAAAGTGAAAAGTCTGCTTTTGAAATACTTCAAAAACATATGCATTAAAATCTAGAAACCGTGGGTATTGCATACACTTAGGACAATTAAGTTTACAACATAATTGCAGGATTTCGAAACAAAATCACCCAGACATATTTCGATTGTCCACAAGACATAAAACTATGTATTTGATGTTAAATCCGCGTGTAAAAAGATCACTTAAGTCCTCAAGCATTCAATAATGAACTTGAACAATGGACCCATTAAGCCGATTGTAAAAGTACCTGAACTGTAAAAGAAACTATTTAGCTGGACAATAAAAGAAAAAGATAATACGAAGAAGCAGGATTTAATAGATATTCAAAACACACACAAGAGGATTTAACTCCTTTGAGATGCTTTTGAGTGGAAAGCACTATCCGGAATTTTGTGGTTTCATAATACAATGAAATGACTCATTCCCCTTTTTATATCGTTTCTCATTTATTGGAAAAGGTTGTTGGTAAATTGAAGGGCGTTTGAAGGTCATTTGGAAATAAAGAAGTTTTTAACTTACTAGATAAAAGCTTAGTTTATGGGTTAGTAGTTATGCATTCAAAGAGATGGTTATTAAAAAAATATTTTGTCACCACACCATTTTTATGACTCGTGGCTGAAGTAGACCTTAAGAAAACTTTGAGTGATGGAATTTAATTTATTTGCCAAGGAAATTATAATGCTAAGTCGAATAAAAGCTGAAAAGAATTATATTTCCTCATAAAATAATTAATTTTATAGTGTTTTTTTTTAATATTCTTTGGAAGTATTTCTTATAGGATTTGCAAGTTATTAATTATGGTACAAAATTAATATGCAATATTTATCTTCTACGGTCGTAAAATCTGGCGTATAACGCACTCTTTCAGCACAAAAAATGTGATCAAAGTTTAAGGGCGCGCGTTATACACCGAGTATAAAAATGACAGCTTCAAAAATGAAAAAGAGATCAGCAAAACAAAAGTTAGACTTCTATATACATTAGAATACTGTTTATTTAAAAGAAATGTCGTACTTAATAAAATTAAAGAGTTCTTCTAGAAGTATACTATATTTTTTTCAAATGTCTGTGGAAATAACTTGAATAAATGGTTTTAAAACAAAGCAGCTTTACACGCATACATTTCAGGTTCCTTCGTAACAAGTAATATAAAAAAAAAAAATTTTTTTTAGGTCAATTCCTACTAAGGTCAACAAAGAAAATTTTTATTTTTTTACTTTTTTATCAAATGGTTACAATTAATATAAATATGTGTATACATATGACATAATCACAATATTAAGTGACAAAATAGAAAGCTATTTTCCTTGAAATTTTTCCATTTCTATATAGGGTGTTGGACTATTATTTTTGTTTCTTACTATTTATTAAGTCTCTCTTGTTATTAACTCTTATTATCAGCAAATTAAAGGTCTTCCACAAGGAGGGCCTGCTAGTAACTGTTTAGGCAATATTTATCTGCACTTTTATGAATATGATAACATTAGTTTCGATTTTTGTTACTTTTTTAGATACATAGATGACTTAATCATCTTTAGTAATATAGAATATCTGTGTGTCATCCACTACAAGTTTAAAAACATGCAGTTGAACTTGACTGGATGAATACAAAGTATTTTATTAACGATTGTGAAAATTTGAACAAGATATGTATATATATATATATCAAAAGAATTTCATTATTGTTTATGTTGATAAAGTTCCGGGTAATTATGCAATTATTTGCAAATGGTTGTATGCTGATATGCTTAATAGACATTTTCATAATAATAATGCTTTTAAAAAATCTAATTCTAGCAATAGAGAAATTTTTAATCGAATTTCTGCTTTTTATAAAAAATTAGATTTACGCATTTCGGATATTAAATTCCCTCATATTTTCTTAACTCCAAAATTTCATAAAAATCCTATTAAATTTAGAACTATAACAAACGGCTTTAAAACTTATATTACACTTCCGGGTAGAAAGCTACAAAAGGTTATTCAATCCACATTAGACAGTATTGATAATTCGATTATAGCTAAGAATAGCTTTGGATATCATTAAGTACATGCAAGATAAAAAAAATTACTTCTATTCACACCTATGACTTTGAAGATTTATTTAATTCCATAGATATTGGGGATATGGTTAAAATTCTCAAAATAGCCTATAACAAATATTCTTTGAATAAAATAATTAAGTATGATAAATATCTTTCAATTATTCATCTAGTACTATATGAAAATTATATTTTTCAAATAACTCTTATTATCAGCAAATTAAAGGTCTTCCACAAGGAGGACCTGCGAGTAACTGTTTAGCCAATATTTATCTGCACTTTTATGAATATGATAACATTAGTATAGATTCTTGTTACTTTTTTAGATACATAGATGACTTAATCATCTTTAGTAATATAGTACATTTTGTTCCTAGTTTTAAATATTATCCCCTATATCTGAATTTATTAAAAACCAATTATAATAATGACTCTGCAAACTTTTTAGACCTACAATTAATTGTTAAGAATAATATACTAATTAGTAATATTTTTGATAAAAGAGACTCTTTTGATTTTAACATTATTAAAATGCCTTTTCGGGAAAGTAACCTACATCTCTCTTCTCTCTATCTATTTTTAGAAATATCATCTTAAATTTTATAAAAAGAAAATAACGATTTAGTCACAGATAATGATGTTAAGCAAAATAATTTTAAGCTATTCCGCAATAATTGCTTGGAATACAACTATCCAAGTAACTTCATTTTTAAATATATGTCTAAATTATCTCTCTAATTCTCCCTTTCAAAGTTTAAGTATTATTCTTTGTTTTTTTTTTCTCCTTCTGTTTCTTATTTTTTCAATTTGTTTTAGTTTGCTTTGTTTAATTACAAAAAAACTATCCAGGTGCGCCACTAATTTTTGCATCTGGTTTTATCAACTTAACACGTCATTTTTAACGATCATTTAGAGTATTGTTCTCGTACGTACAGTTTTTCCCGCTCTCCGGTTATTTGCATTTTTTCATGTAAGTTTTTGCTTCATTATTCCTTTTCAAAATTATTTTTATTTGTATTTTGTTAGGATTCATTTCCTTTCATATTTTTCTATTATTTTATTTTATTTTTCTTTTGGTTGCAAATTACACGTGGTTGGTTTTAGGCCTAACTTTTCAATATTGGTATGTTTTCCTTTATGTAAAAAATTTCTGCTGAACAGGGGAAGGTAGGATCCATAAAATATATTTAACCCTAATTTTGCTGGTCCTAATTCAGCAACAGCTTTAGAAATCATAACAGATCTTCATTTTAGTCTATTGACTCTTTTGGCTTCTTACATTATAAGTTCTAATTCTGTTCCATGTTATACATACGCTAGTTAATTCTTCTATAATAGACTCTTCCATTATTTTTAAGTGTGTTTCTTTAAATCTGGTTTGAATCTTCTAGCTTTGTTAGTGATATTATTTTGTATTATCATTTATTATCATGTATCTTTCATTTATGTTACTATATATAATTATAT